>KN726878.1:0-11810 GCA_000816745.1 Ancylostoma duodenale
GCCCGAACAAACAACTCTTGCGGTGTGGAACATATTGCGCACCACAGCAATTTTTGTCCTGGTAGGATGCGAAAACTTGTAGCGGACGATGATGTTTCTGTTGCTAGGCTTTCGGAACCATTTAGTTTTGTACGTGATCCCTTGCAGATGGACCTCAACGTTTAGAAACGGCAGCCAATTTTCTTTCGGTTTCTCCCTGATGTGCACTAGATGCGATCACCACTGCACACAGTCGCTTCCCAAACCCTATCATAGAAAGGAAACATAATTATGGCAGGCCTCTTTTCTGTTTGAATGGACCAAATTCTCATTTACTCGTAAGATGAAATTGACTTTCTGGATTAAAGAATTAGTTTTCCGAGACGGTACTTGGGAGGCGAAGATTGCTTGTTCGAGCATGTCATATCGTGCACGGTGTATGTTGTTCGATGTCTTTGTATCAATTATAATTCAACGTAGAGACGTTCAACAAATCCTGTGTGATCATTCAACACCACATCGGAATGGTTATCGTTGACGAAAATTCGTTATGGTTAAAGAAAGTGCAGCCATCCAGGTGAGTCAGGCTACCAGAGCACAGAAAAGCTGCCACGTACTCAACGCCTTGTACCTGAAAAATGCTCGTGAACACTCATTTCTACCAGAAAATCTTTCTAACACAAAATCTAGACGGAGCCATGCTTAACGCAGTTGGAATTTTTATGCCGAAAATTTTAAAAGTACAATTCAAGAGGCTAAGATCAATCTTGGTCCGAACCTCATCTGGAACCCCTTCACCTGTCTGAAGAACCGGATGTCTGAATTAGTAGCGAATAGGGAAAAAACCCTATAAAAAACCCTACCTATAAAAATCTTAACAATGAATGGTATTAATAAAGAGTAAGCGTCTAGAGGTTATTTCACATCCTAAATCGAGTGGAGTAAAGGCCAGATCGATTGGTCTACGAAGAAGCTCACTACAGCAAAAATTCGGGTGTTCCTATAATTGTAAAACATACTGTAGCCTCTAACATCATGTTGGACAGGGATTCTAACTACGTAGGTCTCGTATTGAATTGGCAGCTTAAAGGCAGGGGCCCACCCCATATTCCTGGTTGAGGTAATGGTAGATTCTGCATCTGCTCGACACGCCGAATCGAACGGTATAGGTAAATTGTCTCAAAGCGGTCTCTAAACCCATCTTCCGGGATGGGGTCTATAACAGTTTGCTAGACCGAGTTGACGTGTGAAGCCGTTGATTTTATAGATTGAACACGCTAAGGCTCGCTGGCCCTGCAGTCGTGGCAGGCAGCCAGCACAGCTTGGAGCGATCCACCGGCCGGCTCCAAAAATGTAGCCAGTTCGACCGTTTCGAGAACGGGGCTTTCGTCGCTTTTGAGTATGTTACGAGGGCGGGTTGAAAAGTTTCCGGAATGACCACCAAACAGCCAGTGTTTTCCATTTATTTCTATGCCGTTCCATAGAGAAATCCTCCATATGAATTGGCCATAAATATCAATTTGATCTGCCAAAGAGCCTGGTTTTGGCAGGTCTTCTAGTCTGCCAACTTTGAATATCTTCAGTTAATGCGAAGTTCGAGCGGTTCGAGCGGCTTCTAGTCTACCAACTTTGAGTATCTTCGGTGAATGCGAAGTTCGAGCGGTCAACAAATGCTTCCTAGTAAAGAGGAAGATCTCATGTAAACAAAATGACTCCTATGTTCTGACTTTGGAGACTCATCGCCTACATTTCCCATCCTTAGCTTCCTAGCTTGAATAAGCGAGGATTGCTGCACATAGGCAAACCTATGACCATATGCAGGATGTTGATGCAAAAGGAATGGCGCCACTTTTTTCAAGAACATAAAATTTCGTTTAGACAAGCTATTGCATAAGGATATGGTAACACACTTGTAGAGCAAAGAAAGCTCTTTAATCGTACAAGAGATTTTCCCTGCAGCAAACAGACGTGAAGTAATTGAAAATCTTCAGAAAACTCGTTCTCAACTTTTTAAATTTCCTTAATTTTTCTATCACATTACAGGCAATACAGTCCAAAACATCTTCTTTGTACTAGGTCATGTTGTCAAAACTTGCTCCATGCGTGAGCTCTGGTGGGACGGCTTCGCTGTTGGAGAAATGTGGATGAGCACTTTTTGAACATTTTCCTAATTATTTCTAGGATTCTTGCTGGATGATCTTCTGCAGCCTGTTTTCTAGAAAGCACACCTTCAAACAACACCTATTGCTGTGTTGGTCCCAAAGAGTCAGGAAATGTCTGCTGGAGAAACGCTTGAGGCGCTCAAAAGCCCATTTTCTACAACACAAATTTCCGCCAAATTTTCCTTCCGAGGGCTGACTTGAACTTTGGTAATTTAATTGGGAAACTTCTGTGTATTCATCGTATTCCTCAAGAAAATGGCAGTATTTCTACCGCTTCTCCCAGCTCCAGAAACTCTCATTCCGGAGGAAAAAAATCCGCCAAACATGAGGTATGAAGACGACTTGTTATTCTTGGCTTCGCTGCTCCATGAGATATAGACGTACGGCGTCAGGAACCTGCTCATAAGATAAGCAATGGTCGCTGCTAATTAAACTACCTTTTTGGTTTGCCGAAGTTATTGTTCGCTAGAGTTGCGAAAGAAAATAGAGTTACGCGAAAAAGCGCCATTCCTTTTGCATCAACCTAATGCATCAGAAAACGTGGATAGATTCCTCGATATGGATTTCGCAGACAGGCGGATGATTGTGCACAGAATTGAGGAGTCTTTCAGCATCCTCCAAGAATGAACAGTTCATATTAGCAGTATAAATTAATTCCAAAAAAAATCATTCTGAAAGATGTGTCCCGCATTCGCTAAATTCCAAACAGAAGGACGTTCCAGTGTGAACAGCAGCAAAAGCTTTTCAAATTGCTCGTTTGGAAAGGAAAGGATTTGAAATCTGAAACTTCCACTGGAAATGCAGCTTAGTTTCATCACTATAGTGTGCCTACAGAAATATAGTGAAAACAGTGGTTCAGATCCTAAGAGTTGGTTCCAAAAAAGAAAAGGACCTTTCACTGTAGTGGAAAAGTACCAGTATTTGTTTTTGCTCTATCAAAGGGATTTCAATAACTGCCAGAAAACGGGTCACTAGATAATAATGACGAATATTTTTGGAAAGTGGAGGAATGCCAGTTCATTGAAATTACCAGAGAAGGGAATGGAAAAAAAGCGCGGCATTTCCGCAACGTCATGGCTGCCCATTCCAATGCCAACGCTAGCCACAAGATTGAAAGATAAAAATGAAATATCTCACTCATCTATTGATTATTTAACACTGACTTCCTAACGCCTCTGCCTTTCATCTGACCTCAGAGCCTTCCTGTCCAGAAAGAATATCGGATCGAATGGCCAATTATTCTTGGCTGTATGAGGTTGTTCTGAGGAATTCGAAGAAATCCTTCGCAGAGAAAGAATTACAAGCAGAAAAGAGATGGAACCAAAGGTGCTGAGCTTTGACAGGATTGAGCTAAAAAACAACCCAAGAACTGGACCTGAGTTTCGTTTTCATTGTCATTCCGGAAACTTTTCAACTCGCTTTCGTATGCACATGACTGGGAACAACATAGCGAGAAGGGCTAGGATGTGTCTACAGGATGGCTGAGAAGTATTGGCGCGTACAAAAACTCTGTATTTCGAAAATGTGCGCTTTCGGTCTAAATTTTTCCAGCCGGTGAAACAAGAACAATGTCCAAGTTCGACTTTCTTGAAATTTTGACATGACGGTAGTTGTTTGAAGTTGGATACGTTCAGCTGTAGGCTAAGACAGATATCGATCTTTATTATGGCTAGCGTTTCGGCGTTCTCACTTTCCTCAGAGCCTCAATAACCAGACTGTGGGTAGAGTGGTGGTCCACTACTCTTCCCACAGTCCGGTTATTGAGGCTCTGACGATGGTGAGAACGCCGAAACGCTAGCGGACCACCACTCTACCCACAGTTTGGTTATTGAGGCTCTGACGAAGGTGAGAACGCCGAAACGCTAGTGGACCACCACTCTACCCACAGTTTGGTTATTGAGGCTCTGACGAAGGTGAGAACGCCGAAACGTTAGCCATAATAAAGATCGATATCTGTCTTGGCCTACACTTGGAAAAAGAACACTTCATATAACACTATAGAAGTGAGTTGCTCAAAATGTCACCTATGCAGCTCAAAAGGGCGACTGCAGCAATAGCGATGTGCCCAAGTTACCCTTACCTAGTTCGTATTCATCTCCGTAAGTTGAGATAGTCTAAAAAGGAGGTTTTGTTGCTTGCCAACTTCAGTAAGAATATGCGCTAAATAGAGCAATCGAGTGGGTCACGATCGGCACTGTTCCGAGGCCTTTCATTCCTCCTTAAAGAGAACCCAAGTATCTGAGCATCCAAGAAATTCAATGTCGGTTTTCTCCATGTGCAGGAATCCAGTCCTGCTGGAAAGTTCTACAGAAGCCGTTCCTCCGGGGATAGATCAACGTTGGATAAATATCAATTCAACAAACGCGCCAATACTTTTCAGCCACCCTGTATATCTCCAACAGGAGGAATAAGGTGAGCCCCTGCCTTTACTTTCGTCCACTTCAGCATCAGAATTGAAGCATACTGTAGAGACTGAGTTATTGCTGCTGAAACATTTCCAAAGCCTGGAACAATTACATATTTGCAGCATTTTTTTCTTCGGAAACTACAAGGATGAGATTTTCAAGTGGACTCTTGTTGTCCTTCAATGGAGTCAATGAAAATTCGTTCATCTGTTTCTATTTGAATGCATTCGAGGCGCTTCATTGAAAAAAAAACAGAACATCGAACCAGCACCGATATACCAGGAAACGTAAAAAAAGCTAAACAGTCATATATAAACACATCTAGCATACGTACATAAGCGTCCGCCGTGGCCCAATGGAGTGGAGAACGCCAGGATATGGTTCCACCGATGAAGAATGGGCCCGCCATGGCCCAGTGGTGTGGGAGACGCCAGGATACGGGTCCGCTGATGGAGAATAGGCTCGCCATGGCCTAATGGTGTGGGGGACGCCAGAATACGAGTCCACCGATGTAGAAAGGGCCCGCAGTGGCCCAGTGGTTTCTTTCTTTTGTTTCTTGGTATGTTTCTGCTTTCCGCTCCACATTTGACTTTTCCTGTGATTGGCGCGAAAATCGGAAAATTTTGACAAACACGTATAGAATAGGAACTGATGCTATCATTGTGTTGTGCTGTTGTTTGGCTGCATCTGCTTCCACAGAAAATATGTGTTTACATCTAGAAGTAATGAGGAAAAACTGTAACATGCATCAATTCAGTGCAAGCACTGATGTCTTTACTTCGGTTGACAAAAAATGACGTAGGAATGGTTCACATGAGTTCATAATGTGTTCAAAAGTTTTGTTGTTTTCCGTTTATTGGAGCACTATTCCATATTTTGTAACAATCACATCAGTTTAAGGTTGGTTTCTCTCAAACTATGAGAATGTAACAATTCTGGTAGGAGCGTTTCGGACGGGTTTGCCCATATTTCGCTTCAAGTGGAAGTGCTGGGAGAGAGACGAGCCCGGAATATAATAGTTCTTTGTTGAGTGGATGCACTTTTCTGGACTCTAATGCTTGAATGACTTGTTGTTTTCATGTAAAGCCTAAGGCAATAAAAAAATTAAGGAAGAGAAAAGCGAGAAAGAAATGTAAAGATTGTTCCGCGCACAGTTCACGGATAGAATGGAAAAGTGCACGTATAGAAAGAAGCGCTCAAACTCATATCTGCTCCCAATAGCTTTCACATTATCGTTAAGTGGCTCCCGTGGGGGCGCTAGTAGACGTTAAAGCTAACAAAACCCTTTGCCAAGTGCCTGAGACAGTAACATGTACAGCGATGGGAGTTGTCCCATCCGTTCCGTGCAAAATCTGCCTTTCCTAAAAATCTAAAGAAAGAATCTTTTCAAATATTTGGCCCTAAGAAAAATTATAGAGAAAATTATGCTGAACCAAACTTACACTTCGTGGGCGACTCCTCCCGTAGATAGCAGCCGCCATGGGTGCGGCTGCGAAGGCAGTGATCATGGTTGCTCCTCCACCAAATGAAGGATATTTCAAATGAGTTCAACAGTAATCGCAAACAAGATGGAAATCGACCACACTGTGCTACGCGTCCTGATTAAGGTTGGCAATTAAGTTGCCAACAACCATGGCCACGAACTAGGACAGCACTACCTCATCGTCCGCCTGCTGCAGGGCAGCAGCAGGCGGACGCAGGCACATTGTGGCCGTGGTGTTAGAGGCTGCCATCGGTGTCGTGAACATTCTAGCAATGTATTTGGGCAGATACATAAAAAAACTTTTGAGCGTTGTCAAAATCAAGTATCACAATATCAAAGAACGACACGTTGGGACAACTTAAACTATATGTGTCCGTTGGACGCGCGTATGTCCATATGATGAAGGATAAGCCGAGTCGCAGTCCTGCTACAATATTGAGATGCAGGTGAGCACGCGCTTGCGACGTCTCCACTGCCGTGCGGCGTTTTCATTCACAGCATATATGCCACTTTGATAGGAAATCCTTCGAGAATGAATGCGTGCGTGTGATGCGTGATTGAGGCACACATTTAGTATAAATTGCTCTATATTGACAATTAAAGGCAGCACCCACGATAATCTTCCTGAACTTTTGAAAGTTTCAGAACCTCACGCATTGTCCCGACAATTCTGCGATGGAAATGCTGTCGGAGACCCTTCATTTCATGAGATATCACAAGTATAACTCCAGTTCAACATTTCAAACCCAGCCTCTTGGTACGAGTTCACCTGCGGCGTAGAAATAGCCGTTCGAACGAATCAGCTGTTTTTACCTGCAATCGCTCAGTTTTTCTGTGGGAAAAGGTTGTTCCGCGCACTTTTCCCTACAATTCCTATATTACTGTGGCTACAACTGTCTGTTTGCGTTCTACTACCACTTTTCACAACCTGATTTCCCTTTTGTCTTATCACATCTTCCTTTTTTTTCAATTTTGCGTGTTTGTGCTATTTCTTTTCCAGTCTTTCGCACTTGTTCTTGTTTTTTGTTCACTAGTACGTTTATGCAGCCTACACTTCATTTTCTTCTGATTTTTATTCTTTTCTTACTTGAATATGCTGCAAAACCACGCAAATGTCCAAATGCTTTGAGGAAATACGTGGCGATCAAGTCACTATTATCGACTTTTTGCCCTACCCCCAACCCTGGCAACTCGACCGTTTCGTTCAATCGCCGCAAATTCGGAGCCTCCGAAAATTGTTTTCCTGTGACTTTCAATGGAAGTAGCCCCCAGATTCGTGTTCCCCATGGTCGAAAAAACAATATAACAATCAATATAACCCAAGGTTATATTGAAATCTCGGAGTTGGAAATTTTCGTGGGTGCTGCCTTTAACCTTGAAAATAATAGAGGCGGTGTGTTAAGGGGCAAGATGAAGAAATGAAGAGAGATAACTAGATGAAGGAGTTAGATTAGATAAATGCACGTTGAAGACGGGCTAGATTATGCGATGACACAACAAACAAGAAGGGAGGGGGGAGAGAAGAGAATAAGAGTGAGGGAAGAGGATGTGATGTAGAAAAAATCACGAAGGAGAAAGAGGCATGACGTTGCATGCAACAGCCAAACCCGGTAACTATCGGTCTTGGGCGAGATGATGCAGCTAACGTGTTTGCACGTGGAGCACGTCAAAACACGTGAAGAAATGCACATCATTCTTGTTTCTGAGGGTATCGTGGAGAATAAAGGAGGCTTTCAGGAATTTTCTCATCAGGACAAAAGAGGAAACAACTCCGAATCATAACGGACCTATCAAACATCGAATAGACTTGATAGAAAACTCACCCATCCCAATTAGGAGAATCTACCGAGTCCCTCTCGAGAAAAGAATGGAAAATGAGCGACAAATCACGCAAATAATAGAAGACGGAATAATTCGTGATTCCATTTCTCCATTTTGCTCACCTATGTGTAGTCCTAGTTCGCAAACGAGACGCCAACTCATGGAGATTCACCATAGATTTTAGAGGACTTAAGGATCCCACTAGAGGAAACGCACTGTAAAAGAACAGCATGCTTCCTTGGAGCATTTGAATACATCCGAATGCCTATGGGATTGAAAGGAGCACCCGCGGCATTCCAGAGAATTATGGACAACTTCAAGAAACACCTGCGAGCCCGTGTCTTTGCCTATATAAACAACCTGATAATTACATTCGAGACACCGGAAGAACATCTTGTTGATATCGACGAAGTACTCACCAAAACTGAGCAAATTAGAATGAAGCTCAAAGCCTCCAAATGTGAATTTGCGCGAGAAGAAATCAAATCCCTTGGTTTTATACTTAGCAAAGACGGAATGAAACCGAACCCCGAAAAGACTAAGGCTATCGATGAATATCAGACATCAAAAAACCCAACGGACATTAAAGCTTTCCTAGGAATGTGTTCTTTCTTTCGTAGATTTGTCCACAACTTTGCCTCAATTGCTTCACCCTTAACGGCACTCATCAAAAAAAGATACACCTTTTATATGGACTCCAGAATGCGAAACAGCAGTGATACTTCTAAAACAAGCTCTGACGACCGCCGCAATCCAAGTCGTACCCAGACTAGGATCGCCATTTGTAATTGAAAGCGATAGTTCAGAAAAAGCGGCAGCAGGAGTACTAAAACAAGAGCAAGATGATTTATTTAGAGCAATTGCGTATGCTAGTTGAATCCTTACCGTTCACGAATCCCGCTATCCAGCTGTAGAACTAGACGCACTAGATTTAGTGTACGCTGTACAAAAGTTTCGTCTTTATATAGACGGAGCAAAGTGCACAGTAATAACAGACCATGCTCCACTAAAAGCTCTACTCCATCGAAAAGACCTGACAGGAAGACTAGCAAAGTACCAAATAGTCTTGCAAGTGTCCGACATTATCATAACATACAGGGCCGGAAAAGCGAGCGTTGTTTGCGACACACTTTCACGCCATCCTCCCGACGTCAACGCTATAAGAAACACAGACGAAAGCCCAACTAATCTGCATCCATCCCCTTGCCTTGTATCTATCCATAAAGCACAAGATGAATGCCCATGGATCGTCTCACACAAATTTGCTTTGGAGAATGAAGAACCAAACCCAGAAACAGCAAATTACATCATACTGAATGGTATCTCGTATAAGTTACCAGAACGACTATATCGTACTGAATGGTGTCCTGTATAAGTTATCAGAACGACTATACCAAGACCCACAAATTGTCCCACCGGAGAACTCTAAGATCAAGCACGAACTAATCAAGCAAGTTCACGAATCTAACTTCGGTACAACACATCTAGGCATTCAAAAGACCCGTGCCGCCATTGCCAGATTAGCAATTTGGAATGAAATGTCAACAGATATAGCTAACTTCGTAAAATCATGTCCTTTATGCCAACTAAGAAAAAATCCCAGCGTTTGTCGCACTAGCGAACCTCTTGATCGCTGCGAAATCCCAAAACGACCTTGACAACGCCTACATTCTGACTTAGTAGGACCACTTCCTCAAACCAGTAAGACCACTTCCTCAAACCCTTACCGGAGATAGATTCATCATAGTATTCGTAGCTGCATTCTCAAAATTTACAATAGCTGAACCAATCCCAGATCAAAAAGCTACCACTACAGCAGACGTTTTTGTCAAACGAGTAGTATCACGTTTTGGACCACCCGAAACCCTCGTAACTGACCAAGGTACTAATTACATGAGCGACTTATTCCGCAACACCCTCAAAACCTTGAGTGTTACCCATAGAACTACTACCCTCTACCATAATGGAAGCAATGGTCAAGCAGAACGAGCCCATAAAATTATTGAAAAAACTCATTTTCATCGCCATTGATCAGAAAAACGACCTATGGGACGATGTAATTCACCTAATGATCCACGCCTATAATTCCACAGACAATACCTCTACAAAGTATTCCCCATATTTCGTTATACACGGTCGCGAACCCAACGATGTATTTCGACTAGCATCACAACTATCATCATAGACCGTCGTAAGCGAAGATGACTACGTTGAACAACTAATATCAACCCTCCAAAACGTATGGAAAGACGTTGAACACAACATTGCTACCACCCGGCAAACACAAAAGCACAATTACGATCTAAGGAAAAGAGTAGCCCCAACCGACTCCAAAATAGGTCAACAAGTATTAATAAGAAAAGATGTAGGATCAAAAATCGCACCTAAATTCGAGGGCCCATTTCCAATCGTAGACATCGAACGACCGAATGCCACCGTGAAAGACGGTCGCCGCCTCCGTATAGTCCACTTCAATCGTCTGAAGCCTTACATCCCTGTAAGTGAGATCACCAATAACGAACAATAATAGAGAAAAAGTGAAATATTTACCAGAGTACAAGTATTAGAAAGTATCACTCTAATTAACTTCAACATTTATTATAAACATGCATGATAAACCGGAAGAAAGTTGCACTTCATAGCACCCCTTTTGAGATATGCTTCACAGAACAATATTCAAAAGCTCTTAATAACCCTCATAAATTGTAAGCACCCACTAATGAGACTACTAACAAAAACATAGGCAAGCATAAACAATTAAACTCAACAACTGTCCACTGACATTCCCCGCCCCTTAGCCCACACTTCTAATTATCACCTCACTCTGAGTCGCGAGGAACCGCCTCAGGCATATCCTAGGATAGCTAGGACAGGCGCGAGCTTGCGCTTCCCACCATCTTCGCACTCCACAATGTTAGTTTCACGAGTACGACGATAACATCTAACGAGCAAGCACATAACGTAATTCAGACCACAAAACACGGCACACGCTTGAAATGAAAGAAAGACGATGACTACGATAGAAGAAGAATGGAACTAGACCAAAACAAGTAATTGAAAAAGACAAAAAAAAATTGACCTACTACTAGCACCACTAAAACTGGCCACAAAGAACACCAGTCAACTTTATCCACTCCGGAAGTAGTAGTAGAAGTCGTAGTAATAGGTGAACAGTCCGTCGGATCCACTTCCAGCTCGTAGCAAACGCAAAGAAACTCTCTGCCCCTCAAAAAGCAAATGCCGCTGTCAGAGCAGCGAGACGGACAAAAACTGCGAACTACGGACCTCACCATCTTAATAAAACAAAAGAAAGAAAAAAAGACCTATAATCAACTATTAAAAAAAAAACTAAAAGTTATTCATCATCCACCGTGTAATATGATCGACCCATGGTTTATTTATAAGAGATTAAGGTTTCCAGGAGGCCAACATATTAGCGGTAGTTTGTGTAGCGGTAAATTGAGTTAGTGAGATAATTTTCCTATCCTGCTCATAGCAATTCCCCCCAGAACAAAAGAATGTTCCCGATGACTGAATAGTTCCAAATGTTTATTGAAGATTTATTTTTCTTTAGCTGGAAGCATAGAAAATTCGGAAGCAAAGTTTTAAAAAAAAAAGTGGGCCAATACAGCAGCACTATAAGGTAGAAGGGAGGCCCCTTCCACCTCAACAAGTTAATGAATATCACGGGTTAATAATGGAAGATAATATGACGAATGCGAAGATTAAGTAAGGGAATATGTACTTCGGATTACATAGAGATAAATGAGAGTATATGTATAGGACACAAAAAGATAGTGAAGCGAATATGTAGAAAAGAATAGCATAGGGGACGGAAGGAGCGATTCAGTATCTCCTTCTGCCCCCTCACAAAGCAGATATATAAATCGGGAGGAGAAGAAAAAAGGAGGAGGCAAAAACGACGGTTAGGTATCGTAAGGCGGGCTCTCCTCTCTCTCT
>KN726879.1:0-14155 GCA_000816745.1 Ancylostoma duodenale
TAAATAAATAAATAAATAAATAAAGTGTTGAAGGCAATGACGCGTAAGAAAATGAAGAGTTAGTTCGACTTCTGTATAACAACGCAACGAATCAGAAGAACCTAACACGCGTAGCTCATCTAATTATAAGAAGAGCTTGATTTTGATGGGTAGGTTAGCAATAGGTGAACAAGAGCTAATGTAGGTTCCTTTTTGAAAAAAAGCCCCTAGAAAAACTTGCTGCCTAAGACAGAAGAAGGAAGATGTGGGCACACTTCTTGTTTCTTTTTTGTGACTGTTCTTCGAGAAAAGTGCGCTATTAACGGGCCGCTTCTATTCTTTTTTTTTGACATGATTTTTAGACAGCATTAACACCATTAAGTACGTTACATCAGTTTCATTTTACGCGCAAACTGTACCACTAGTTACGTAACATTAGTTTTAACACATGCACCATCTGCTACATTATGTATACTTGTTATGTTATTCTGTTAAGTGATTGTCTTGAAGCCAGCGTGAAGCGTACAGTGACCACGAAGGAGAAAAGAGAAGGGAGAGAGGGTCTGACATGTCACTAGATTCCAAATACGGAATCACCTAAAACCTTCCAGTTGACATTCTAGTGTCAACATTTGACGAAAATATGAAGAGTATCGATGATCTAATGTGGATTCGTGGGAGGTATTGAGAACAAATAATTACCATATACTTGGTAGAGTTTTGACCGAATCGAATAAAATTCGAATATTTATTCGAATGTTCGAATATTCGAAAATTCGAATATTCGAAAATTCGGAGGTTCCGAAAAATTCGAAAGTTCGAATATTCGAAAATTCGATGGTCCCACAATATTCGAAAATTCGAATATTCGAAAATTCGAGGGTCCTGGATTATTCGAAAATTCGAAAACTGGGCCGGAAATTCGAATATTTGGAATTGTTTTGATTCGAAACTGTTATTTGGGTTCCACGTTCTCGCTGAAGAACAGTCTCAATTGAAACCCCAGTCCAATTTCTCATTTCAATCTCAATTTTCCCAAAAACCTGCGCATATCTTTGCACACATTTGAAAGCCGCCAACAGCATTTGAAAGCCTTGAAACTGCAATTCTGCGAATTATACAGCGTTGGCGACGACGACCTCTCCGGTAAAACCTACTTATGTACTTTTCTAGACATTTGGAAAAACCAGTAGTTTTAACTAAACTTCTGATTATTCAAGCCTTTCCTCCAGAACTGAACTCCAGAAATGCAAACTATAATAATTACTTTTACGCAGCATTCTTCCCTGTATTTAGCCCATTTCCAACTATTGTTTCATTGAAACTCTCTCAACATAACCGTTAGTTATGGAATTCAAAGTTCACACAAAATCTTGCGATCCTTTTATTATCCTTTCTGTCCAAACATGCTCTGACACCTTGTTATAGAAGTTCTGTTGGTTTTGACATCCAACGTACAAGCATGCAGTTGGGTCGGATAAACAGAAGTAATAACGAGGAACGGGGTAACCCGCAGTGTTTTTCTTTGGTATCCCTGATGCTTTCTTGTAGATAGCTGGAAGCTCATTCATGACCAAGATAACGGAATCATTGTTCCCAAAATTATTTTTACCGCGTCAATACCTCTACATTCACCACTATGGCTCGTTTTGTTGAACTATAACACAGAAATATTATAGAGAACGCCTTCTCACGGACGAAGGGTTTCATCCACTTCACGATCTTTTAATAAGTGTTTCAGACCTCAAAAGAGAAGCGTTCTTAAGCTTAGGAATTTTAAACAGTTGCAATTGTAAAACCGATAAGGTGTCAACTCCAAAGCAGCACAAGCTTCCACTCATGAGGGAGTTGTGAGAAATTCTAAAATGGCAAATGAAACTTACTAACCGAAAAGTTTCATGCCCGTTGTGATTGGGGAACACATTGCATTGTTCGCCTACATGAATGGGTACGAAATTTTTTTACCAAATGGAATGTTATTCGAATAAATATTCGAACATTCGAATATTCGAAAGTCCGAATATTCGAAAATTCGGCGGTTAGCAAAAATTCGAATATTCGAATATTCGAAAATTCGGGGACCCCTAGAAATTCGAAAATTCGAATATTCGAAAATTCGGTGGGTTCAAAAAATTCGAAAGTTCGAATGTTCGAAAATTCGATGGATTGCAAAAATTCGAAAATTCGAATATTCGAAAATTCGGAGGTTCCTAGAAATTCGAAAATTCGAATATTCGAATATTCGAGAAATATTTTCGAATGTAAAACTCTAATACTTGGGCGTCATAAGTGGTGTACTTTTCTGCAGTAAAGCTGGTGGACATCTACTATTACAACAATGCACATGAATATCAGCACCTTGTCATTGCTTCCCTATTGGGCTCTTCTAAAAGAGATCTTTGGACTGCCATGTAAAATGCATGCCCTAGCATCTATTTGCAAGCATTTGATGACTCTCAACATCTTCCCGCCTTCTGGATAGAAAGTATTATATTAATACGTATTATATTAATTTCCGCCTTGAGAGGTTAACAATACAACAGGTTAGGTGTGCAAGTGTTTAGTTTTCGTGGAGCACTTCTTGGGAATGTCATAACTACAGGGCATGCAACCAAATGGTTTTGAACTCATGCAGGCTATTTAACTGCCGACGTAGAATCTGGCATTGTTCTTTATGCAGACTCGGTTAAAATAAAGAACGACTTTCCCTTTAGAAATCATAACTCCTCGTATTCCGTAGCAGCCTTCACTTGATCTAGAAAAAATGCGATCCAATTTGGCCACTGATACCATATCCAAGCCGGTCATATCCTAATTGCAGTTCTGGATGAGCTTTGTGTTTAAAACAAGGTTGCCATCTGACATTCTACGTATGTACATTCATTGCTGTTATGTTTTCCTAAAAAACGCGTCTGAAGATTGCTCATTATTCTCATTGCCGAGGTCAGCACTGAACAGCATGTGTTCCGCTTTTGTTTTTGGTAACCTACTGATTGATTGAGTTCCGTATGAGGATGAGGCGTTTGAGGGGATAGATCTTTTGTATAATACATGAGACTTGTTAAGGCTGTGACGAAGGCGCTATTGCCGAAACGTTGGTCTTAGGGACTGGACGAATGAAGGTGTTTGATTAAGTCTTGACTAAGAACAGCTGTAATAAGTACTGTACAGGTCTTCATTGTGTTATAAGACGAGGCCGTCTTTCCAAATATTTTTAAAATTTTATTCTCAAACAAAAAAACACTTAGTGCTTGTTCTTTTTGACAGTCTTTCTTCTGACTTTCTTAACTTTTTTCGTGAATCTTTTCTTCTTCATAGCCTTTGCTCGTAGTTTCTTCGTTCGCTTCGTCGCGTGCACACGTCTTCGCAGTTTTCTGCGGTAGCCCTCCCCTGAAATGAACGTCTAATAATAAGTCGAAATAGTGAGTAATCAATTTCACTCAGAGACTTTCTCAGACAAGGAAATCCCTCCAGGCGCACATACCTATCATCTCGGATTAAATAGACATTTTAGAGCATTTCTATCTCAACTACGTAAATTGAATAATATTTTTGTTCCTGAAGACAAGTAGCGATAATGTGACGTGGTCGAGTCTCGATCTAGAACATCGGAGGGGATTCGCTAGCCCACCTGTTTCTGCTCCTCCTTCTGATGGCGCAACATCATAGCTTGCCTGAAAAGGAAGGAATGAGACTTAACGGTTTTTAGCTCTTCAGAATTTATAGTTTTGTGCTATATTTATAGGATACATAGAACGAAAAAATGCTTCTGATTGGTAATGGAATGGGCAACTTGCTCGAAGCAAGAGGCCTTTACTACTCATGTGGAAAAGCACAAGCGTATAAATGCATTCTTTTCTCATCACTTGAAGCACAAGAACTTTTTTCAATACCAAAATTTTCGAGGATGTGCCTACCTCTGCGACTTCATTCCCAGCCGGTACGCATTTACCTAAAACGAACGATTTTATCGTTGGAAAACATGGAAATGCATCCAGGGACTCTATCCTCGCACTGGTTATTTTTCAATTTTTTAAAGCCTTTTACGTACAGAAGGAGTACATTGACGTGCGAATTACCTTCGCTAAAAAGGGCAACATTGCTCTCAAAGATAATTCCAAGTTCTCAGGTGTCCATTCACGCACGATACGCGAAATCTTGTAAAAATAACTGGGATGTTAACTAAGTTCTACGTGAAAGTCACCTTTAGCTGATGCTTCCGCGCTGCAAACCTACTTTGGTAATTAGCAACGGCTCGGCCCCAGTGCTCGATGAGATATACTCACAAAAAATTAAACTTCTGATGGTTATAGCTACAAATTATAAGGTGTGGTGTTATTAACAAGTACTCATTGACAGATGGAATGTTTCATGGTGCGATTCTGAGGAAAATTCTTTAAATTAATTCTTGTGTTCTATAAAAATGGTTTACCTCACAGGGTCCGATTTTCCACTCTCGGAGAATCGTAGCATTACAAACGCGACTCCATTAAAGGTGATGGCAAAGAATGCTTGTTTTGATTCTTATTTTTATTTTGTCAGTAGTGACCCCTTATAGTGCCCACGTCCTTCTTCTGTCCATCCTACTGAAGTTTAGGTTGGCAGTAATAGTCTGGCTCACACTGCCTTCTGTTTTGCAAATTCTTCCATCAGTGGGCTCAACGCAACTCCAGGTGGAACGCACTATCGCTGCGTAGAGTAGCGTCTCATAGCTAATCACAATTTTTTTCAGAACTACCTGTTTTACCTTGCTTCCCACTTGGAGGCTTCAACGCAATCGGTGAAAGGAACTCACCTCCGGAATATTCCGAAAGCACCGTCCTAAAATCACATGAATTATTTAAATATGAAATTGATGATTTTGCAGAAATCCGTAGTGAAACTTACACAATTAGGAAAGAAGCTATGACTAAAGTGAGGAGGGCGTTCATTACTGTGCTTGTTACGGTTACTACAGTGATCTTTATATACGCAGACATAAACTTTTTGCTCGACAAGTGCACGCAATTGAAAGTATTGAAAGAAGCTTTGTCCTTGGCAATTCTGCGTACTTCACTGAACTTCGCAACACTTTTCACTTATCATTTCATGTTTAGAAACAGACACAACTTCCTCTGAGCACTAAGTGATACTTACTCCAGTGCAGATCTATCAGGCGTCGATAGGAATATGTCGAGTGCTTTTTTGAGGTGTTAAAAAAGCCTGTCGCGGAACTAAATTGACCACCGCATTGTACATTGCCCTTCGAGGCTGTACATATTTTAATATCCTTTGAATGTTTGTGGTCTGAAATATGCTACACATATCAATATTGTGCTAATAATAGTGAAAATAAATATCAGTATTATGGTAACAATAATAATAAATAAAAACAATATGCCCTATATAGTAAATCGGTAGTATACGTACAAATCAGGCAAACTATAATGAGAGTTGTAGGATGTTATTCAGAATGTTCTCCATCAGATGCAACGTACACCCTCAACAGCTATTCGACAACATCCTAGGAAACATCCTAGGATCCCCCACAAATATCAGGGGTAGTCGATGGATATATAGGGATAGTTTTCTTGGATGGTTATGATCGTCAGATCCTGGATCATGATCAAAGGTTATAATGGTCGATAGATTCATCTGTGGTCTGTAGCGCTCGTCCTTTTTTTATTCCCACCGTTTTGCCTAGCTGTCGGCACAACTTTTTCTCCGTCTTTTTCAAATTATTCTGCAGCACTTTGTTCTGTTTGGTGGAGCGCCTAGACAGTGGAAAGAGGCCCGCTGTTCGCTTGCACGACCGATGGTTCGATTCCGCCTGAAGCCAATTAAATCTTCCATCCCTGCGGAGTCTGGAGTGAGAGGGTTCCGGGAGGATGAGGCGCTGACTTGATAGATCGGATGCCCCCGTAAGTTACTGTGCAGGGCACATAAGCGTTCAATGCCTCTACGATGCTCAAATGAAGGCGAATGGGTGGCGCATCCCACAAACCGGGAATAATCAACGCCGACCACTTTATCCTTTATCCGTTTATATATCCAAAATGTTGCCAGAAGTCATCGGTTATTCGCGTAATACATCCGTCAATTCAGAGGCCTTCACGCAGACGGACCAATTTCTCCCGGCATTCACTTAGCCTCACATCATTATTGTCCCTTTCGAGATGCTTACTATTATCGTTCGTTTTTTCCTTAAGAAGTTAAAACGAATCTACGTTGTGCCTCCGAAAGTAGAACAAAATTCTGCATTAAATAAATTGATGACTAAATCGAGTTTCTGTTGAATATTAGGCTGTCGGCAGATGATTGAGATGCTCCACCAAGATTTTTCTCTATTTTCCCCAAGCGATCTATTCCGGTGGTATTCAAACGTAGGTGTATAAGAAGGTCACAGCGTCTCGTGAAGGTTCCCAGTAAAAGAAAAAATCGGCAGTCAACCAAGAAGGAGTACAATCTTCTCCCATTCTTCTCCCAACAACATAAGAATTTACATCCACTTTTCTATTTTCTATCTGTAGTTATGAACAACGAGGTGTTGATGTTGATCTCACTGCCCAACTAACATACAACACCGTCATTGTTGGGTAAAGAGAGAGAAGCACAGTAGTACCTAAGTTAACATAGTGGAGAGTTACTGAAAGGCAAGCAAGAGACAAAACAAGCGAAACAAAAAGATCTTTCTTCTGCTTTGGGCGGTAATAGCATAGAGCATCAATTTTTCTTCTGCTTTGGGCGGTAATAGCATAGAGCATCATAATGGAGCCGATTTTGATGTGACAGCAAATATCCTAGCGCACAAGACCCAGGTAGCAGCTCGCAAAAAGCTTCAGATTCACGCTCGAAACCCGAAAATGAATAGGAAAGACGAATGCTTCTAACTCACGCCGGAGCTCTTGCCTTAGTTCAACTTACTGTTTTGACCCACAGTAGGAAATTAAGCGCCCTACGCGAAGACGCCGTAGTCGCACTCAACGCCCCCTCCTTGTGGATTGTCCATAAGGTACGGTTTCTTCTTTTACTCCTTGCCCTTTGGCTGAAAATGAGGCTTAGAATGTTCTTCGTAAGTTTGCGTAGGCGTTTGGCCGAGTAGGTTGCAACTGAATTCACCTTTCCAGACTCTGAAGAAGGCGAACTCGCCAAAATATCAATTGAATAAAGATCATAACAATGTCGTTCCCGGCTACAAGCAAACAGTCAACAAAGCAAAAAGCTTTGCATACAATACAGAAGTCAAAGCAAATACCCCAAAAAACTGGTAGCGGTACTGTTTTCCCAATATTGCTTAAGGATAAAGGATAAAGTGGTTGACATTAATTAATCCCGTTCGTGGGATGCGCTACGCATTCGACTTCATATTAATAAATATTACTTAGGTAGCAATAATCTTGTCGAGGATGGACCATAGAAATTAATGCCGAGGGTAGTTGCCCTGCAATCTACAGTCGAGGAGTTGCGGAACCGTATCAAAAGATGGAAAGAAGCTTGGAAATAGCATCTATAGACCAGCGCTGGTAGGGCTTGAAGTCCCCCAGCATACATTCACTTAGATGAATTCCAAGCTAAACTTTCTCTAAGAGATTTCTTTCTTCCTTTACGGGATTACTTTGTTTACAGTTGTACGTTTCCTATCTCAACCGATGTAAGGAGTTGTAATGTTCTCTATTTTGCAATCATATTGAAATCTGTTCCACACACAGCTTTTCAGTTTTTCTAGTTTCAGCTATGTCTATATTTGTTGTTGTTCTTCACATTTCTTTTTCATTGCCCTACTGTAGCGCAGTTCCAGTGCATTTAATAAATGACTTAAATAAATAAATCTAATGTATGGATAAAATGTCCGTGAGAGGGCCGATTTAGAGCGCATCGCCGCGTGGGACACGCCTTTCACGTGCTCGACTGGTTGGTCCCGTGGTCCTACGTGGTAGGTACTTTCCTTTACATGTAGTAGGTTGTAACCTCAGTTTCTGCTGCTTTTGAATTTTGAGGCTTCTGAAGGTTTCTGGAAAATTATTAGCAATTAATAAATTTTCTGCATGCCCATATTTTATTTCAGAGCGAACATTCTGAACTTTGAAACCTCTTTTTCTGTTCAATTGTAGAATTGTGATCCCTGAAACAAAGCCCACTAGAACAAAAATTAGTAACCTTCTCTGCACGAATATTGACTGAACCATAATTTCCATTCTCATCCTTCTCAGCACTTTCTTTCTGGATTATATTCTCGAGCTATTTCAAATGCAGGTCCGTAAGTTACTCTCGGAAATGTTGATCTCAGCATTTCAGGGCGTAACTTACGAACAAAGTGGTGATGCTCCTCCTACGCAGACAAAGAAGGCCATCATTGGCAACAAGTTCAAGACCGCAGAAGAAGTCTGTTCTGGGAGCGAATGGAAGCAAGAGTCACATCGCTTGGCTACCGCTATTGCAATTTTTAACGGTTATGCACCAGGAAGATCTCATAGTTCGTGGCGAAGCAATCAAATGCAAAGCGGGAACACCAATCTCGAAAACAGAATCCAGCTTTGCATGCCGTTCATCTCCGATGATGTGAGCAGAGCCACGCGACTCTATCTGAGGAGAGCAGAATTGGAAGATTTGGTCAGGGTCCTAGAAATACCACCAAAGAACCTGAAGCACCAATTAGTCCGAAACCGTATTTACCTGCATAACACCTGACTGCGTAATTTGCTCGTTTGGCAGAGAAGGTGACTGCATGGGATCGTATGTCATATACATGATGAAATGTAGAAAATGCGGTGACGAGTGGTGCACAGTGGTGAAACTGCACGGCCACTCTGTGTTCGAATGAAGGAGCACCTTAGGGGGGAATCGAGTTCTCGTACATCTACTCCTCTAGGCTGTCATCGAATGCGAGTGCACGACGATGTCGATTATGGAGCAGAAACCACAATCCTTGGATTCGAAACCGAGATTTCCGCACGCAAAACTCTTGGAACGTCTAGGGCACACGCCAAAAATCCAAAAACGAACCATAAAGACACCATAACCATTGAACTCCTCTCTATCTCAAATTATGTGATGTCTAAGCCGAGATAGGACTTATGGCAGAAAACCTCCCTTTACTGACACGTCTAACGCGTCCGGTCGTCACTGACAACACCAGCTTTCGGTGGACTTGCGAAGGTGGGGTTCCGACTCTCAAAGGAGTTTGATGGTTTTGGAGTACTGCCTCTTTCTGATATTCCACCGAAGAAGCGTTTGTGCGGCCACCTTCACAGATCGTTTGATGCTTCCAAGCTCTGACGAAGGCGAAGTCGCTGAAACGTTGGCCAATGAAGAACATTACCAACAACCTCATGCTCGGCTAATAACTTTATCAACTGAGTACTATGCCAAGGTTTAATGACGATCGGACTTGGGAACTGCGCGATCACACTCATTGCATCAAATCATGGTAATTTTTTGGAATCTACCGTAATCATTACACCTGTGGAGGATAGCATTTCCAGCGGCACGGTTGCGCAGCTATGCACCCCCAAGTCTGCAAATTCGTCATCTACGCCGACGCTCATATTAAGCGATGGTTTTCTTTTCCGCGTTCTCTTCTCATGTCTAATTCAGGAACAGCCGTATATTACATGCTTCATATGTATCTGCAGATGTTTGATAATGCACTAGCAGAATGCACTAGGACGTTCAACAAGTGATATTGTCTCATCGAATAAACAGCAATCATGACCTTATCCGCCAGATCATTGGTGCTAGTGTCGGCATTTTCTTGGTTCTTTTTTTGGGGGAGATGTGTGAAAAGAAAAGAACGTCTACGAATGACCTTTGCTAGATTGTCACGCTGACAATTAGCTGCATTTTGCTATAATTACGCCGTTTCGGGGCGATCTCCTCCACAAGCATCCACGTGCAAAAACCGTCATTTTTGCAAGTTTTCTGCAAACGCGCCTTGGCGGACGGTTAAATGCAGAGGTGTGGTGTGTAGAATCGTGCAGATTGGAATGATTTTACTCACACTAGCCAACCCCTCGAAATTGTCGGTTTGCTTCACAAGAGGAAAAAAGAGGAAAAAAACCTGGGCAGTGCATGTCGCCAGAACGAGCGAAAATTGCTGGACGGTATGTCTTCTGTATTCACGTGAAATGGTCAATTGGGAGGCTACCCCTGGGACGGATGGACCCTACCTTGGAGCAAAATTGGGTGGATGAGGACCCCACATGAGGCAAAACTTGGTTGCGCATTGCGCCCGCAATAAAAGGGAATCAGTACACCGTACGTAACGTAAGCAACTCTGGTTATAACTAACACATCAAAGTACTTACCTATGCGAGGTTATCCAACATCACATATAACGCGGCAGAACAATTAACTATGTATAGCTCAGAGGCAAAAGCGCTGCTATTCGCGCATAAGGTCCATGGTTCGACCCGCGCAGAGGCCAATAAAGCTCTTCATCTATCCCGATGGAAAAAAAATGCAGTCAAATCAGTCTGAACCGCTAACTTGGTACGGGTTCATCCAGCGCCCACCAGAGCAAGTCAGTGTTTGGGGCAAACATGTATTTTTGTGCTATTCCCATTTGCTAGGTCCATAACAAAGCATTGAAACCATAAAAGCAGTTTTTAATGGTCACATAGTTAACGAGGTCGAATTACAAGGTAATGAACCCCACCACCTATTACCTTCCTTCACACCCCATAGGTCCTGTTGTAAAAATACAACATATGAGGAGAACTGGGCTCTGATTTTTCTCGGTAAGAAACCCATAAATTTTAATACCCATGTACTGGGTAATGTATGAACTGTTGGGAAGCGAGAAGGGGTGTCTATTAACCTGAGCCTTCATTCTGGGACGAGGGATAGTGTAGCAGATTTCAGATATCTATTACAAGTACTCGCTTCATAACCATTGTCTAGTTATGAGGTTAAGCATAAGAAGTAGAGAGTCACGTGCAGCAGTGTTTATAGTCATTTACGACTATAAATGGAAAACTTCCAAATGTCTTTACCCTTATACAGCTGCCAGAAACACAACTTTCATGGATTTGACCTTTGGCTACTGAGTGAATAGCTGCAAGACCTATACTACATAAATCCTACGTCACATACATACCCATGTGAGTAAGATTTTTTTCAATCCCATGTTCTTAATGTTCAAGGTGCTGCTGTTTCAAAGCTACACACGAGGGAAATAGACGGATTTATTCATCGTCATAGAGCTATAGAGCCTAATGGTGGAGTCTTCTCTTCTTGACAACTCTTCTCGTCTTCTTCACTCTTCTGACTTTCTTCATGGCCTTCTTGTGGAACTTCTTCTTCTTCAGAGCCTTCATGCGGAGTCTTCTTGCGCGGTGCACACGCTTGCGCATGCGCCTGTGTCGACGATAGCCGCCCTCGGCTGGAATAGGAGAAATCAGCCTCTCCCACTTTCATTTAAAACCTATTGGGAGTTGTGCTCCCTGGGCAGGAGTTCCAAGCGTATAGCCAACGTAAAACCTACTTTCGGAAGGAGCATACGACTCGCTGTCAGCCGGCTCAGAAACCTGAAATTTCAGATATTTGCTCTTTGTTAGAATAGGTTTCTTCACGTTGGTTTATGCATAAAAAGAATTGCAGATTACTTCCAGAAAAATTCTGTTTCAGGAATTGTTAGGAGCGAATCACTTCTAATTACTACTAAAAAGACTTGTTGAAGCACCAAAATTGTTAAAATTGTACCAAGAACGTCTAAAATGTTTCCCTTTTATTAGCAGGAAAAAATTAAAAACTCTCGAACATTATAAAAACTTAATATGGTTGTCCCTTCTACAAAGAAAGCTTTTTTTTTGCCTATTCTAGATTTTCCTATGGCTTCATTCCTTTTTTTTTATCTATCACCATTGAGCGCGTAACCAATTGCTAATTAAACTGATTGTTTGTTGTTGTTTTATTTGCTTGAAGAAGATCAGCTTACCCCCGTTTCTCCAGTGGCAGGATAGCATTTTCCTGAAACAATCAAAATTTATACCATTGAAATTGAAAGACAGATGTACATCTATAATTAAACAGAATTTTTCCTGATCCTGACCAACAGCACAGAAATTATTGAGGTAAGTAAATGAACCGAGTAATCTGCAAAGTATTGATGTAGGTAATATGTATACTCTATGTTTAGAAGTCTTAACATTGTGAAAATTGTGAACATTTCGCTATGAAAGGGACGTAGGAATAGTAAGCCAGTTATTTTTTTCATCAAGTGATTGGTCCTGGAAGGGGGACAGGAGATCAAAAAAAAAATCTGGACAAAAATTTCTATTACAGTGTTGCGATAATTATTGTAATTGCGGAAATACGGTGGTAATTTGTTGTCTTGTGCTGCTGAGCGAATCTTCTACTAACTAATTACCTTTCCCTGGAGTTCTTTTGATCCTCGGGTTATTTAGAGCCCTATCTTAGGCGAACTCTCCAAGTAATACCATAAACTAGGAACAATATGGAACCGAAGGAACAGTAAAGATATCGCTGGAACCTACCAGCATCCGATTCCATCGACAGCACAGTGCTGAAATTGAGAGAATCAGAGAAATACCGTAATATTCACAAGGGACCACAAATTCTGCGCAATTGAAAACTTACGCGATGAGGAAGGATGAGAGAAGTAATACAAGAAGGAAGTTCATTTTCGTTGTTGATGTTGCTCGTTTTCAGCTCGGCTGCTTTTATACACACAAGCTCATGTAGTTTTTTGTACGCACCGAGAACGCCATTGAAAGCAAATCGTGAGAAGAGGGTGTACTTGAGAACTCTATGAGGTGATTTTCGAGCAGTTTTTAACTTCTCATTCTACAACTTACTGCATGTAAGACGTCAATGAGTCATTAAGTGTGGACGTGCTCGGAAAGCTCTTCAGTTTCTCTCAATTGTTTACTGTGTTTCAGCCATGATTGTACTTCAGGTGTTGTATCAGTTCTGGAAATTTCAGAAATGGACAGTGTTCCACCAGCAATGAAAAGGAGTTCAGGTTTTAATCCAGCAGGTCTCTCAGAAACTGTCAGCAGAGGTAGAAAAACAGCTTCGGATCGAATTTTTCTCACAGCTAGATTCAGTTGATCGAAACGGCTGCTATTGTACGAGTTTTTCGCAGAAAATCTGCAACCATCATAGCCTAACACGAAATATCACCTATTATGAAATATTGTAATCGTACGTGTCCAGGCGTTCTAAAATTCCAACGATGCATCAACTTACGCTCGGCAGAATATTAAACTTAAGTGTTTTTGGTGTACCAAGTGTGTGATATTTCTTCAAATGCATACGAATTCATTTAAAAAATAAGAAAATTAAAACTATTGACTCTCCAGCACGTTTTTCCATGGGCGTTAATTGGCGCATCGTTTGATTAATTACTACAAAGAGATTTTATGGCAATCCTCTTTGACGTGCATAAGCATATGTATTCGTCAAGCAACTATGGTTAGTGATTTTAAGGACAAGTAAATGATGGTATTTCTCCTCCATAGAAGGACAGCGACCTTATCACTCACCATTAGAGAGTATTCTTGTGAAAGCTTATTTCCCCGAAAGAGATAGCAAAATACTTATATCCACCACCTTATTTTCAGAGACTCCTTATCTCTTCATTCGATTTCTAACGAAAGTATTGGTGCATCATTACGTGCACTAAGACGAACAAATTCGATTAAGTAAGGAATCAGAGCATCAAGTACGAAATATCAAAACTGTGTCACTACTGAAAACAAAAACAACAATTTTTCAAATTCCATCCAATGATTTGTGTTCAAGAATTGCAAGGACTGGAAACACCTCTGCTATAGGTAATGAGTGGCTTAGAGTCCATTACCTTATCCATTCCGTCATTCTTGCACATTTGTACAGAAATTTTCATCCCAATAGTAGCTCCATTTTCGACTAGCTCACCATCTTACGGGTACATACGGGTAGGTATTGGGTCCGAATGTACCACTGAAAAGATGACTATTCTCATACCCACTAGTATAATTAACTGTGAGTAGCAGCTTGTTGTGTAGGAATTAGAGTAGAAGGGATTTGAACAGTTAGGAATAATAAGAATTAATAAAAGTATCCAGTAATAAGATTAACTGAGTTCTTTCATTATGATAACCATTGAATTGATACTGAAAATAATCAATTGTAGTAAGTTCTGGATTTTTCGCCCTTCGCGTCCACGCCATGGTGGGTTTTCACTTCACTATAG
>KN726880.1:0-22647 GCA_000816745.1 Ancylostoma duodenale
CCTTGCGAATGAAGTAGGGTGGGACTCCATCAGGAGTAGTAGAGTAAGATAAAGGTAAGCGACTTTCTTCTTCCATACATAAAACTGCTGCGGCAGCAGTGGGGTTTGAGGTACCGACTACGACTGAATGACTCCATTATAGTTCCACAAAACATGGAACATCGTCTTTTAAGGACGGAGTTCTCGTTTTATCCCAAGATAGAAGCGTCCATGACATTCACACATCCATGTGTAATTTACATGAGAAACTCATTTCTCGTCATTGGTAACCAAGCTGTTTATCAAAGCGAAAGTCTATCAGAAACATTTGAACCTGGCGGCCATCCAGACTATGACAGATATTCATGTGCCGTATTCGTTTGTCTCTCAAAGGCAATGTAGCCCACAGCTGGTACATCCTTATAGGACTAAGGTTCATCTCCGTTCTCATGATTTCACTTGGTGGGTTCTCCTTAGTCTGCTTCAGAAGGCGCTCGTTATCAACTTCAACCGACCGACCAGATTGTGCTTTGTCTCAAGCTCTAAGTTTCCTGATTTCGCAATGCTGGAGCAGCCAAACATACATGAAGTGAACTTTTTCCGGACGGATTGAGAAGATAGGTAACACCAGGGTCAATAACGTTATAGACGAAAAACGTTAACCGTTGTTTCCGGCGCTAGAATTGTGTTGCTTGCATTTACTTAGTTACCATAAAGCTGTTCCCGGCTTTTCACCATTTGTGTGAGATTTTGTGTACAATCCATAAAATAGCGAGCTATTGAACTGTCTTTCGTTCTGAATTCGTTTTATTCAATCAATTCTGAATTTCATTCCAAATCTAAATAAAATTCTAAAAGTTCTGCCCGTAATTAACATCTAAATCTTAGCTCACTTCTGGAACGGAGAAAAGTCAATGACCTGGTCATGATTCTCAAAATACTAAGTGGCCATCACCAATGTGAACATCACGAGTTTCTTTAAATTATCATTTCCACTACTAGGGATGATTTAAATATTAAAAAATTTCATTCCATAAACCAATCACTTCCACAAGACAACACTTTCTTGTTAACCGTGCAGGAACCCAGAATCTGAATCACAGCAAATACCATCGCATCCCCATTAAATGAAACAATTCGGAAGATTAGCAAAAAGATTTATCGGGTCCAGGGCGCAGCACTAGTTGGTCATTGACCACCAGGACTTAGTGGCGTCCTGCAGATTCAGGGGTCTGAGCCAATGTCCGGGGCGTAGCCAACCGCTAACCGTCTACTGATGTTAGACACAAGCAGATTTCAGAAAGGCACGTCTGGAGAATCATCAAAATCATGGCTGAAGATCACTGTCGTTTAATCATTTACCCCATCCCCACCCTGCACTCTGGTGCGCTCCAGTGATAATCAGGTGTTGCTCAACCTGTAGGAGACGTATCATACTGAAATTTTGACTGTAGATGCGTAGTATACCAACAAGTATTCCCCCAATGTGGCACTCTTCGTTTTTGAGAAAACGTCTTCGTTTTTGAGAAAAACCGTCATTAATGGTCAAAAAGTGGTTTTTGACCATTTTTTGACCATAAATGACGGTTTTTTTTCAAAAACGATGACGGTTTCTCAAAAAGGAAGGATGCCACTTTGGGGGAGAATTGATACCACCTAGGCGCATTTTTTGGAGTTGACCTCGCATCGGAACACTTCTTCGAATGAGAGAAATTTCCTGGAAAAGTTCCGGGTTTGAGAAAGAAAACGCACTCCAGTGGCAATTTTTTGTACCTGACAGGTCCAATAACAAGTTTCAACGAGTTCTGGCGGGATCAAACAGTTCCCTCCTGAGATCGGTTTTTCGAGGATTTCAGCATGAATTTGGGATGGATTAGGCTGTCTTTGCTAAATGGTACGCATTTCTTGCTGAAACACTATTTGTCGTCCTCATTAACAGCTATTTAAGTCACTCACTTTTTTTAGTGCTACCTTCTTTTCCTGAAAGAACTCTAGTATGTAGGTACTTAGTAGCCCATTTCGGAATCCGACTGGACTTAGTACTCCCCAACCGACGCTGACCACCCAGTGCTGTGCCCTGATCGGGTCGTCAAATGTTTCCGATACTTTTCAATAGAATATACTGCTTCGTTCATGTATTATAGTTGCTATCATCAATGATATGTATTCTTATTTCTGCCCAGATGGCCTCTCCATGTAATAAATGAATAAATAAATAAATAAATGCTAAGCTGTGTTTCCTGCGCATACACTCGCCCTTCCCATCCGTTTTAGTGTTTTAACATGTCTTTCCCGAAAATTGCTTCAATGGCTCCCAAAAATCAATGTTTTCTCTATCAATATCAAGCACTTCTCTAAGCAGTCTCTCAAGTGTAAACGGACCCGATTATCATTGTAGACGACTAGAGCCTGCTCGTTTGCTGTCGATAACGTCATTACTACTACTATATTTACAAGTAGTACCGTGTAGAAGAGATGCATATCATAGTCGACGTATCTAGAATGAACCATATAAATTGTCCATTACCTTTTCAAACGAGCTCTGAGAATGGGTGGACGGGAAATCGCCGACAAGTCTAGAATCGGTTTCAGAAATCAGCAATTCTCCCATGCATTGTGCTTCAATTAAGAAAACATCACATTGAACCACAGAAGTAGTCTAGTAAATAAACTGAATTCCCAACTAATGGCAATTTTTCTGAGAAAAACTTTGTCAAGAAAAGGATAACGACCGAAGTTGGCTTCCCCATAAGCTACATTTACAGTGCATCGGAGTCCGATCCGGTCGGATAAGAAAAGCTGCGTATCGATCCTTATCCTTATTTATTCGACGAGGATTGATACATTTCTTTTCTTATCCCACCGGATCGGACTCCGATGCACTATAAATGTAGCTATAGAAGGTACAATACCTTCGCTAACCTTTTTTTAAAAAAGTACACTTAGCGCGCGAAATCGTGCTGTATTCGTTCAATTCCTATAAATTTGTTAAAACGCAAAGTACTGCAGAATAAAACCGAAAGCAAGCACCGTAATCGATTCATCATCAGCCCCAAGTGAGGCAGGCTCAAGTTTTTGACTTTAGCACGAAATTTCAAGTGTTCTCTGTTCGCCACAGTTCTGTCCCTCATCGCGTGGCTCGCCGCCGTTCCTGACGGCAACCCTCAAAGTAAGTTATAAGTCAAATCCCTTACATATGGGTTAATCAGTCATTTACAGTTTCCGATATCAACTCGGATTTTCAAAACACCGCATTTTAACAAATTTGATGATGGAACTGAAAGAACGCAACTTCGCGCACCAAGTATGCTTTTTTAAACAAGTTCGCAAGTGTATTGTATCATAGTACGCGAAATGTGCAATTAGTATCCTACAATTCAAACAGTACTATGCTTCAACAACACCGTTGCGTCGTTCGACACACAATTTTCAACTTGTATTTCACACAGACAGCTACATTTTCAAATTTATCTTATAAATGCAGTAGAGTTCGTTCAAAACTTCTTCCTTCACCACTTGCTATCTAGCGTACACTACTTTTGAAAGTTCAAATCAAACACTCCGAGCTGAGTGAGTCTATCACATTAGTGGGCGGGGAAAGTAGATTTCGATCACCAATTTCTCGTAGAGCCACTCTATTCGGTTTAGGCTGACGTGCAACCATTTTCTAGATAGCGGTGGCTGAGTTGTCGGCGCAATGAGCAGGTGATGTCAACAACTGAAGGTAACCAAGAGGAAAGCGTGACTCTGCTACCAAACCCTCCTCAGCTTTTCGTCGGGTCCGATAGAACATATGCTATTCTTTGGTACAGTATTTTATGCATAGCTTCGTTGATCCTTCATCTAATCTTCATAATTGTGGGTTTTCTACTTTAAAGCAGAATTTTACGAAATAACTCTCCTGTCTACAGGGCATTCGAAAGTTATGTGGTTGGAAATCGAACTTTTGTTTCACACTTCTACTTATTGTCTCGACGATGTGCATGGTGAGATTCACAACAGAGCTCATAGCAAGCCTGACGGCACTGTTCTACATGGATTGGAATAAATATCAAATTTTGTGGATTGTGAGGTCTTCTTTTGTTAATTTTATTACAAAAAATTTGTGATATTAACAGCTTTGAAAAAAATTATCCCTTGATTTCAGGGACTTGGCTCTTTTGCGTTTGCGCCCTATTTCGCCGTGGTTTTCTTAAATATTGCAATAACATTTCATCGACTTGTGTACACGGCCTTCCCATTCACGGCCAATGAATATCTCAGCAAAACTGTTATGCAGGTAAAACGAGGAAATTTTTGCCAACTTGTGGTGTGTACTTCTTCTGCTGTGGCAAGTGCGCGTATCCTGTATTAAATTACAACTATAAATCAGCTTTCTACACCTCACGTGCAATTACCCCGCGATCAGCTGTGCTTTCTGCAGAGCTTGCTTCATTTCAAGAAAGCACCTGTTAATCTGCCAGCGAACCTGTTAGGCCATTTGGGAAGTAATGTGAGTCTCGCAACCAAAGATTATCTGGAAAAGCTTTATGAGTTACACATGCGTAGTGCGAACTACAGGAGTAAACATTATTTGGAACATCCGCATATATACATAGTGTTTTAGGTCATTCTTCTCGGTATATTTCTATATTTTCTCGCTTTTATTGTTGTACTCAACACGGATCTGCTGGGCGTTCGTTGGGTGGATTCGTTCATGACTTGGGCGCACATGAAAAGTCGGAATCCTGCTGTTTTTCGACTGTAAGTTTGTTACCCCTTATCCATTCAATATTTTCTCACTGGTGCCAGGTATATAAAAGCAAATATAACCCAGAATGTGCCTTTGAAAAGCCATTTACTCTTCTAACATGTGGAAACTGGACTTCTCTTCGTGATTTGTCATGTGGTCGTGCTTTTAATAATTAACTCGCATTTAATTTGTTTCTTTTACTCACAATACAACAGCAGTAGTGACATGGAAGCCGATCCTGAAATTTTTGAAGCCGGAGTCCGGGGAAAAACACTGTAGCCTGTGCGTACATGGCTCGTTAGTGTTTCCATCGAATATAGTTGCAGCCTGAACACTCTATCTAACTATGGTGTTGGTGTTATAAATATCGTTACATATTCAGTCTTGTTTGCTCTACTTTATAAGCGAAAGCTCATCTCATTCACGGACAATCATGAAATCAAAATGACTCTGCAGGTAAGTGCTATCTAACTTTGTCGATGTACTCCCCATCGAGGGTGGGCACGTCCACGTAAATTATTGGGTACGTCCACGTAAATTATATCATTCATAGGTACTATGTATGGTCTTTTGTGAGATCCTGTTCTTTCTCTACTGGCAATTCTGGAACATGGAGGGATATGGAGCTTGGGATCTTGTTATAGCAGAAACTTCCAATCTGTTCTACTTTGATGTTATTGTCATCCCCTACCTTATTCTTAATGGGTTTGTCAACCGTATCAGTGACAGAACTCAGTGACAGAAGAAGCATCTGGTTTACCTGTCTTATTATGATATTTAGCAAAATATCATGTTAGAAAAATGCAAGCTGCGCTCCAAACTTCGAAAAAGCTTCCAAAAGTTTTCAGCTCGTTATTATACTCATTTCTTTTTCAATTTAACGCAACATATTTGATATCTCTGGAATTCACTTATTTCAGGAATATCCACGCACAATTGAGACGAATTGGAAGGTTGAAAATTACTCGTGTATCCCATTCGAATTCAAGAGTTAACGTGCATGTCTGAATGGGTAAGCAGTTGTTGGATCGTTTTCTCTTATTTTCAAAAATTTAGAGCGCACATGAATAACATGATACTATTTTTTTACCTCTGCTATACTTAAGTAGATGTTATGTCTGAATACGTCTTGATTGACCCTTAGCTTTGCATTTTAGGTGGAGAACACATTCTGGAACTTCACATCATCGTTCATAGCTCGTATATGAACGTATTCCATTTAGAGACACAATACCATGACATCTAGGTCAAGGCTATATGCATGTAATTCTTTAGAATTTCTCCTTTGCCTTATATATTTCATATTATACAATCGCACAACTAAATCATAGAATGACGACCAGATTTCCAAGTAGTCTCCAAGTAGTATATCACTCTCCTCATTGTTGTTTTCATTCTTACTTTCAAATGAAATCCGATTGTTTTGGTTCAATGTGTTCCTTCCATGAATTCGCTTCCAAACATGTTTATGATGCTGTCTTACTTTGCCGACACATTAATTGCATGTTTTTTTGTGAATGAAATGAAAAAATTTATTGGGAATTATTGCAACTCTTTGTCCTCAAAATGTGCACAGAAGTGCAACGGAAAACACAGACAAGGAGCCAGTGGAGGATATTAGAAGCGACCGCGACGTAACCGATGCCCTTGCGGCATGCATCAAAAACTATGAGGGTGTGCCCTAACAACATTTCTTATTTGTTCGTTGTTTATTTTAAGAAAACATTTTCAAAGATTAGTGCCGCATTTGGTCAATCTCGAGCAAGAAAGCAATCCAACATGGAAATCAGGACATTATTTTGAGAGGTTGAATTGGATTTCAAATCGAAACTGTGATCCATGTTGAATATCAGATCAAGCGCTATGCTGTGGTCGTAAAAGATACAATGAAAACAGTAGGTTAGACACAAAGAATGGATTCCGAAGAAGAAAGTACCGTTCACTGAGGAAGAATGGTGATAGCGTCTGTTTTTGGGCATTCCAAGGGATTCATGGAAAAGCCATTGCAAGTGAATATTAGGCGAAATTCTTAGAAGTTTTAGCTATGGTGACGCAGAGAACACGTGAGTATTTGGACAGAAAAAAGTCCTTGTCAGCATGACATAACACCTGCTCAAACAGGTGTTATAGCTCATCAAAAAACTTCCAATATTGATATCCAAAATTTTACCTCATTCAATCATGTTTCTGCATTGGCTTCCTCGTATCTGTCTTAGAATCTTAACGCCTTCCCGTTAAGGACAAGATTTCGATCAAGAGACAAGTCAATCGCGGCTTTATCCGGTCGTTCTGAATACTTCAGAAAAATTCATTCTAGATAGAGAACAAAAAACTAAAAACAGACCGGACCTTGCGTGTTTAGCTTCGAGAGGGTTGAGCTATGAAATAAAATATTGATGGCATCAGATTTGTTTTGTTTCATTATCATTCCAGAAAGTTTTCAAACCGCCCTCATACATTTAAGTAAAATCTTTGCTATTTGATCACACAACTTCAACTGGGGCAAACATGATCACATGCCTGCCAGGATATTATATTTTAACCATGAATAGAGTGCTTGACCTATGCAGCCCAAAAGTTTCTTTGCAGTTCGCCGTTGATTGTTACGATTGCCACGACCGCCAGTGGTCGTTACATAGGTAGGGCGAGTGAGGAGATTACAAACATGAGAGGTGACGATAACAAATGAGAGTCAAAGTAACGTGGTGATCGATACACATCTTTTCCACAGCCGCTCTAGGGCAATTTCTATTAAATATGTGCGGCAGACGTACGAACCCATTTGCGGAGAACCTTCAATGAAGATTTTCAACGTAAATGTCCACCCGAATAAAAATACCATGCTTTCGCAGTGAACAGCCCGATAAGAAGCGATGAGATCCGTTTAGAAGTGATACAAGGCGTTGTAACGTGGCAATTGATACGAATTCAAATGCTTTATTTTTCTATCATAATTCAAAAGTGTTCGAAATGTGAGAGATCACGGTGATGGAGACTAGCTTTCCAATTATGGGGATACTTGGAGTAGCGACAGGCTATATAATTTACTGCTTTAAAGGCGGCACCCGTCGAAGTCATCGAATCCTAGTTGAACTGTCAGTAGTAACAACATACAGTGTCAGCTGAAACACAAAGTACCATGACTAACCTGCAAAGATGTCCAAATCGAAGTAGCGAACACACCTGTCTAACGCGAACGCAGCTGTCTTGTCCGTGCCAGCGCACACAGGCCGCGGTCACTAGTGCAAGCGCATGTGGATTCCGCGTGCCGGGACCCACGAGTGCCAAAAGGAGCGCGCATGGAGAGCAGCACCCCGATTTCGTGAGTTTCTCGTGTGTTCCTCGCTATTTCACTGTCGTATATGATTTCTGGGTCCCTCAGAACCCCAAAGTCCACCATAATCACAAGCTTAAAGATTTAAGCGGACGCAGCCTTGGAATCCTGTTGGCTGAAGCCGCAGATCAAGGCTACCGTCTCTCGTTGCGTGATGGGACCCAGGTCATCCACACTGCAGCAATAGTCCAAATCTTCGAACCCACGGAAAACGACCGCTCCATTTTTTGACTTCTTGTGTGTTTTTTGCAGATTCGACATTGAACGTAAGTTTAGGATCCATGAAAGCTTCAATATACCAAAAAGCATCCAAGACGGAGATGTTGCCTTTAGGATGTGCTTTCATTACCAAAATCAATCAATGCCAAAAAAAATCCACTCCCACAAAATCATACCGAACAACAAACGTGTTGCAGCGGGGAATTTCCCTCATGCTGACTACAGGACTCGCGTAAGAGCTCATCAAGGGTATATCGCGAAAGACATTTATGAGCTTATTACTTAGCAATAGCATGTAAGTGAATTAAAACTCCACCCCGTTGCACTTTTCAGCTCATTCAGAGTAACGACGTTCGATGTACTTCTTTGCTAGCATTTGCTTTCTTTCTTACTTTGCTTCTTACTTTCTTACTTTGCTAGTATCATATCGAAATCACCATGATCTCAGGCTTTCTGTGAAAAAAAACTTCATTTCAAACATTCAAAAAAAAAGCAAGAACGTATTTCCCTCGTATTGTAATCACTTCTATCGCACCATCAAGTGCGGTTTGGGTTGTAAAAGTTTCTAAAATAAGAGCAGTTTAAAGTCTCCACCTTTTCTGCGGCCCATTTCTTGGACCTACTCGTAAAGACGTGCAAGCACTTCTTCAAATAGCAATAATAGTACACATATCGCAAATAGCAGGGAACTGTGATGTCGGTGAGCAATGGTCATCCGGAAGAGAATACAACTCGCGCACCTCTTCCGCCTCAGCTTCTGGTTGGATCTGATAGAATCCTCACCGTTTTATGGTACAGTTATCTATGCTTAGTCTCGCTCATCCTCCAGTTTATTTTCATCATTGTAAGTTTCTTCTGTTTTCTATTTCATAAAATTAACAAAACAATCATTATTCTGGCTCTTCAGGGAACTCGGAGGTTATGTGGTTGGCATTCAAATTTCTGCTTCACACTTCTGCGAATTCTGTCACTTATGTGTATTGTGAGATTCACGACCGAACTGATAGCAAGCCTAACAGCACTGTTCTACATGGATTGGGTTGAATACCAATTTTTATGGATTGTGGGTTGTTTAGACTAGTCTTTCTGCTCAGGTAGCATATTCTCCGTATTCATTTAAGGGTATTGGTTCTCTTGCGATTGCGCCTTATTACACCGTGGTGGTCTTGTATTTTGCTATAACATTTCATCGTCTTTTATATACAGCTTTTCCATTCAGCGCCCACGACTATCTCAAGAAATCAATCCTGAAGGTGATGTTATATTGCTCTCATTTCGGTGTCAAAGGATTGATTTTTTCTCGAATTTTTCGTACATTATCATGAGGGATCTTAACAATATGTATGTGATAAAATCTCGAACTTACCACATTCCAAAGCTATATTTTTCGCGTTCATTTTCTGGGTAAAAAAAAAACAGAAAAATAAACTGGATACAAACATGCTCGATTTGAGATTCCATGCAAAAGAAATGGGGAGAAGGCTCGTTCTAACTCGAGCCTATCTTTCATGTTACGCTGGAACAATGATGCTCATCTTCAAAGGTGCAATGTTTCAGAACCAAAAACTGGTCTAGAAAATAGAGGTCGTGCTACGGTTGAGAGTGCAAAATATTACAGACAGGAAGGCAGTTTAGGAAATTCTGGAAAAAATGGGGTCTCCGGTATTTTGGAAGAAGAGAGGACTCGGATGGGCAGAAATACAAAAACAAAATCACTAGAGATATTTTCATTGATATAAAATGATTGGAAGTGAACATAAAAGATTAGTACAGAATCAAGCATGTGCCTGCACAGAATTTTTCACTTTATAGAAAATTTCTGAAAATTTTGATCCCTCTTCCCTCACCACTCCATACTTACAGTGTCCTCTACTTTTATCCAAACATCCATACACTCCTGGCGGTGTAGGTGGGGAACCATCCCAGACAAACGTTCGGGTCTTCCGCGGAAATATGACGTCACACGTCGATTTTTTTGGAAGTTCCGAATGGAGACGCAGGGAAAAAAGTAGATCCGGAACTTCCGCGAAGCTTGACACTTTTGGGAACTTCCGCGGAGCTTTGAGACAAATCTTATGATCCAAAAAAATAACATATCAAAAGGCATGTTTTCATCCAATTTTTGTTGTGATATATTCTCTTTTGACTTCAGCTAGCTATATAAGAAGCCGTGGTAGAATACGAAAACTTTTCCGCTATTTTTTCCTCGAAATTTACGTCAAAATGCCCCAATAATGACACTCGTAATGTCAAATTTCGGGTAAAGCTCGTGTCAGATAAGTATACTCCTGGTACTCTTCCCGCAAACACGAAAATTTGACAGATTTTCAGCAAAGAGGAATTTTTCTATGTTATCACTGAAGTTGAAACCTGACACAGATACGTAGCACAGTCATAGGGCGAAGCTGTTTGAGCCTTATTTCACTGGGATCCGTGATCCCACACTTTTGACATCAGGACGCGTGGAGGTATTCGTCCGCGGAAGTTCCGTAGGTTTGTCTGGGATTTGAAGAAACCATGCGTGCCAGACGGCAGTACCTATCGCTGATTTACAAGAGTTAATTCAGCATAAGTCTTCTCTTTGCTATAGCTTGGGGAAAACTAGTCTTGCTAGAACTTTGGTGCAGTAATTCCTATTCGACAGCATACATTTTGCTAGTATGTATCTTGCAATCTACTAATTTTTTCAAACATTCAATCCTCTTCCTGGGAAGAAGTGTTAATAAAGTCTTGATGCATAATCATTAGGGCCTTTAGGGGTTTTTTCAGTTGGAAGCTACAACCTGCACTGTTTTGTTCACTGAAGTGTGAGCAGTACTTTCAACTCAAATTAGAATTAGCTTGTAATTTTATGATCCTTTTGCAACGCCTATGAAATAGAAAAGTTCATTAAATGTGACAATTAGTGGTACTATGGGAACCTTTATGTATGCGTCAAAAGAACTCTAGCTTGAAACGGAATGTGCTGTTCGGTCACGCATCACTCACCTACTTACCCACTTACCAGCGCAATCAACCAGAGCCGATAAAGCTTCAAGAAGAGATGGCAAATTAATCGGTTCTGTATCTCACAGTTTTGAATGAGTTCGTAAAAACTGGTAGAAGTGAACTCGGCTTCTGTTCTGTTGTCATGACCAACAGTTCATGTCACGATTACTGATCTCACGGCTACGCCCCAATGTGGAGGGATCGATAAGTATTTGAATCGGGTGTGTTAGCATTACGGGACCCAATAACAAGAAAGTTAATCCTCTCGACCTCCAGCTCCTGAACTCTCATCAGTCTACTCCACATCTCTATCGATAGGGACCTATACTTTACTGGAATCCTTGTGTACGAAAAACGCAGCAACAGGGGAAGGGAACAGATAAATATAGCAAAAGATATACGTGCATAACATAACTCATAATAAAGCCTGATTATGTTATGTGTTAAAGAACCATCAGAACCATATTTAGCTCGTGATGCAATCTAGCAGATCTGTTTTTATCACAATGTTTGTATCCCAGAATTTTTCAATTTCTTTTACACCATGCACCTTGTATTCGCGAGAGAAAACAAATCCTTGAGAACCATGTTCCTAAATTTGGTAGGAAAGGATGAGAACTCACCACTACTCGTTATTTTCTGACGAACAGTATTATGCTGTAATACATCTTACTTCTTATTAATTGGCAGTTAGTGTGAGTTTGTGCAGAGAAGCAGCCATCAAAAACGGAATATAATTGCACCATCGAATTCAGCCATCGAGTTATGTACGAAAATGTGTTAAATTTTGTTTTTCACCTTGATTTACAGGTGTTTTGGGTCACTTTTGTCATGTTCAGGCATGTTAAACTCTTTTAATAACCGAAAGTCGTTTACACCCCATTTGGAATGAGTGATACTGGCCTGTGATTACAAGACCGTACAGAAGAAAAGGAGTGGATGCGATTGCGTTGGAAGGGAGAGGATGAGCCAGGCGGACGAAGAATGGTACGGATGAGAGCTGCGCCGGAACGGGCGTTGGGGGAAATGATGGGGAACGGGATACTGCTATGGAAGCGATACGCTGGTGTTCAGTAGTAGGGAAAGGTCGTTGGACAGGTCCACGTCAGCGAGAGTGGTCCGCCGGCTCTCGCTAAAAGGGAACATATACACGAATGCGAGGCGAACGAAGCCAGCCCAAAAGAATGGGAGTCTGGCGTTAGCTGGACGATCAGGCTGGTCACAGTATAGTTCGGAATTTCAGGTGGTGATAGCCGCAATATTTCTATTCTTCTTTGCTTTTATAATAATTCTGAACACAAATCTGCTGGGCATCCGGTGGGTGGACTCGTACATGATTTTCGCGATCATGAAAAGTCGGAATGTTGAGGTGTTTCGTTGGTAAGTTTTGTAAATAAATGTCTTTTTCGTTTTCGCTGAACTAAACAGTGAGACGGCTGGATTTTGATTCTTGTCTCACACAACATCTCGTCTAATTCATTTTATTTTTCGCCGCCGAGGAAGCAGAAAATCTCATGACACGAACACGTTGATAAATACAATACATTCAGACTATGCGCTCTATTAAGAATCACGATTCCACTTAAGTGTGGTTTTTACGGAGAAATTTTCAGGATCAACACTCTATCTCATTATTTACTGGGTGTTGTAAACCCGGTAGTTCATGCTGTATTGTTCATTCTGCTAACTCGACGCAAGGTCATCTCATTCAGGCGTGATCATGAAATCAAAATGACTGTGCAAGTAAGTTCACCTTCCATGTCATCAAGGTTGCTCGTCGGACTTGGTCTCTTTTATCAAGTATGAGATAAAGAACCTGCGTAAAAGGAATGTCGTATTCCAACTGAACACCTACGCCGCCAAAAATAACTTATGACGGCGCTTCTTGGGAACGATCACGGGTCATCGCCACGCATAATATAGATACTGTGCTGAGCAGCGTCTCATCGCTCCATGTCGAATCATAGGTACGATAACCTGAGACGCACCTCAGCCCACCATCACATACGGTAGCGCCGTTGGGGGGAACCTTCACCTACAGCGATGAGGGTAAGTTGGATTCGAGGCGCAGCCCCGGATCGCAAAAGGGTGCGGAAAGTTGCACATTTTGGTTCGGAAAAGGAAGAAATACATGGAACTCGCAGTTGTGGATTAAATTTTACGTACAAAACAGCGTTAGGAAACATGAAGCTCAGGAGTCGTCGACGAACAGCGGTGGGAAAAACTGTTGAGAATATAGACATTAGATTGCCCGAAATCTGAACTTTGGCCTGGAATATCATCTTCAGCTCAAAAAAGTAAGATTTGCGCAGTTGTCAGACGGAATAACAATGCGACGTTACACTAGATGGTAGTGGATCGACAGAGATGCAGCTAAGAATAACTGAGAGTTCTCCTAGAACGTAAAAACGACGATATCTTCCTTATTTGGGAGAATTGAAAGTAGCGCAGTAGCTCTACCAAGCACTAGTCACACTCAGGCCTTGAAGCTCTAAGCTCTAGCCTAAGATTTCACTATTGAATACAAGTGCGGCCAAATCCAGTTCGGTCGTCGCTGCCCTTACCAGCGCACCAGAAGGAGTTAGGCTAATCTCCTTCGACTCCTGATGCTTGCCACACCGCGCTAAAAGCTTCTCCAGCTTTGAGCTCACCACACTGAGACTCTAGGCCAGGCCCAAACAGTGTGTGGCTCCGACCGCTCCTATTCGGCCACCTCTTCGAGACTCCAAGATCGAGACTCATAACATCGATACGCAGACGGCTACACCCTTGTGGACTCCAAGTCACTACATTGAGACTCTTCCGGATTTACTGTGTCGCTGAGACAGTTGTGATCTTGCCATCTTGATCGAGCTGTGCATTTTGGTTGACATTTTGGTGGAACTGCATGTAGTAGACGTTGCCCCAAAGCCAAAACAGGTCTCTGTTATTTTTCATTAATCCATCTTTCACAGGTGTTATGCATGGTTGTATGCGGAGTTCTATTCTTCATCTACTGGGAATTCGTTGCCGTTCAAGGTTTTGGAGCATGGGATTTCGTCATAGCTGAAACGTCCAATCTACTATTCTTCCATTCACTCGTACTCCCTTATCTTATACTTAACGAGTGCGTCAAAGCCATTCCCTTATTTGTCCTCATACCTGCTACTGACATCAATGAATTTTATGCGCTACTGCTCAATAAGTGATTATGTAGAAAAAAATGTTCACTTCACGTAATGTCTCGCTGAAATCTTTCGAGAACAGAAATCTCAACATATTATATTATCAAATTGTTGTAGTAGGTGACACATATGTACATGGCTGTTTTGTGATGATACTGGCTGCTTCTAGCAGGCAAAGGAAATCTTGAATTTTTTTGTCTCTATTTTTTGTTTTATGCGACTTACCATCATATTTTTGACTTGTCTATTCAAGGAAGATTCATGAACAATTGAAGAGCATTGGAAAATCATACTCCATCCATGTATCACTATGGAATTCGAAAGTGAAAGTGCGCAATCAAGAAGGTGATTGGAATCGTTTTCTTCCGTGTCGATCCTCATGAGCAAGACAAGGTATGATTATTTTTATTGATTCAGTACATTCATGATAGGTTGTTGCAAAATTGAGTACTTATAGGTTGTTGCGAAATCGATGTCAGATTTTGAGAGTTGACTTTGAGTTGTCATAACCCAGCTACATCTGAACTTCCTTGATAAATTTAGTAGTCGTTTCAATCACCACAGCTTCCTTCTCTCAACTAAGATTATTTCCATTAGATCTGGAAACAAGTTCTTTGGAGACGATGATATCGGCAAAAGCGTTTTGAGCTAAGATATTCACACAATCTATTCTCCTTTGAGGGAAAAACTCAGCCGTTCAAATTTTTGCTTACTTGTAGGGGAATTGTCCATTGAGTAAGGTGTGTGGGAAAAAGCGTTGATTTTCTTTCCCGGCTTCTTCTAAATCTTATGGAGTGCTACATATGGCGATGTGCTACCATGCAACGCAGGAGGTCAATTGGAGAGGAATCAACTCCTCCAATTTTTCCAACATTTCTGTCCGTTCCACAGGGCCAAAAACAGCAAAATAATGAATACAAGGCCAACTCCGAAATCTTGAACAGATCTTCCGGTGATAGCTTCCACCAGTGCCTTCAGAATGGCGTTGACGGCATCAACCTTGAGCCCATAAACTTGAGTCACGCCATCTCCAAAACTGAATTACTTCAACTAACTTTGGGCTAAATCTTTGTTAAAGATTCCCTCCTACATTATTTAGTAGTATTCTCTTTCCTAACGGTCGCGTTGCTACCGAGCTCGAATTCGCGGTACATTTCGAGACGAATTTTTGCAAACGGTTACACTTTGAGTCACACGCGAAGAAGGAAGCTTTGAGTCACACGCGAAGAAGGAAGTTGAAGTGAATAGGTTTGGAAGAGAACAAAAAAGCAGACAGAGGAAGAAATGAGCTACAAAACAGATACAAAGTAAGAAGCCGAAACATCACATTTCATCTCAAACATTATTCCAAATTTCGTGGCTAGAAAATCTGACATCGATTTTGCAAAAACGTGACCTTTTAGACACACAGGAATTGGGACTAACTGTGGGGTAAGACAAAATGTTGAAAGCTGAGAACGAAGCATAACAAGTTTAAGACACACTCCATCCAAGTACATTTTCAAAATGACATGCCATGCTGGTTCTTAGCTGACCAAAACTAACGACTGCAGGAGGAATCGTCCAAAGACTGTGAAGAAGAGGTCTGCTACGAAGCCTGAAGCACCGTCGCATCCAAATCAGCCACAACTTCTGAACTTCAAGCTCCTACGCTTTTTTTCCATCAAGTGTAACACTGCCTTCTCACTTTATCTATTTCCACCACTCATTCGTTTCCGTTTTTTCGATATATTTCATGGTGTCTCCAGTTTCTTTTTTGCAAAGCGTTCGGCAGCGGAGTGGTACAGCCATAGCCGATTTCTTTAGAATTTATTTGTCGAAATCTTGCATTGTCATCAAGCCATCGTGTCCTTGGCCTTCCTTCTCTACTCTTGGTCATTGGTACCCAGCCTGTTGTCACACGTGCCCACATTTCTTTATGACAGAGTGACAGTTTCTTCGCTTAATTTCATGTTCGCTTGACTGCGTTATGTATTCAATCTTTTGATCCCATTCTGTTTGAAATAATCCTTGCGGATATGGGTCGACGAGGCGTATCCGAAGCATTGTACATTCTAAGCGTCGCTATGCTGACCAGAGGGTTAGACTGCTTTCCTTTCTAAATGTGCACGTTTCGCTACTGTACAGAACAGCCTGTAGTTTGCACAGTTTGAATGTATTTACGAAATTTCTCTTCGGTTAAACTGCAACACTTCGTAATTTTAGAAGCAAACGGCTTTGCAAGAGTATCGACTTTCACTCTTCTCCATAAAGTAATGAGGGATGAAAATAAGCCAGCACAGAACTTTTTCGTCCCGTGATGTAATCTTGAAAGAAAAATCCAGCCACTACTCTATGCCTGCCTCCTCCCTCTCCGGCCTTTAGCCATTCCGCAGTTACTTCCTCCTTCATCTACTGTAATAAAAAAACACCTTGACTCCCGTTGATCTTCGGATATACCGAGCGGGCGCCAGCAATCCTTCCATTTGTCCCTATCGCGAGCCAGAATTGTCCAAAGGATTCTGTCCGTTCGAGGGACACGGAGAGCATCATATCTATCCCTGGAGGACTATGTAATACTGTGATCACTACTGTAATAATGAAAAAGAAATTTTGATTATGGTGAAGATCTTATTATCGAACGCAATCATACAAGAACAGTCTAAATAGTATAAGGAATAAGTATGAATTTTCATTTCACATCACTGCGCTAATTTCTATCTCTTGACCTTCTCTTATTAAAAGCTGTGAGCATGAAATCAAATAAATCAAATACCAAAGTAAAGTTCTACTTCATCTTTTGCTTCACATGAACAGCAGTGCTTGGAGGTCAACGCAGCGGTGAAAAGTTTGACGTCCTGGAAAAAGGTGCTTTATTGATGTCACCCACTCTGGGTGTCTTGTTCTTCTGTGACTTCACGATGGTTTCCTACACCATTATGCCGTTTAGACTCTTCCGGACAGCGATTATTAGAATAATTGGCCACTTTTTTGGATCCTCTGGGTTCTCCACCTCTACGCCCACACCAAACACTCATGGCTTCATTTCTTACAGCATTAGCGTTATGTGACCACCTCTTATAGTTTTTTGCTAGCATGCGTATAATGGACAGAGACTGAAGAGAAAGTTCATAATGACAAGTTTTCTTTGTTTTTTTTTTAGACAATAGACTAGACAAGCTCAATCTGTCTAGCATTTGCTGTACGACTGATCTCGTCTGCGTTCTGAAGTCATCGCACCTCCTACAAAGGTGCAGGCCATATGTTATATTTGTGCACCCTCTCATTATTTCATGGCATTTGTTATTTCATGGCATTCATTTGTTTTATTTCCATGGCAGTATCGCCCTGATCGAGAAAATGAAGAATCCTTGTCCTGCTGGGATTCTTACATCAAATACCCATACACAGAAGAAATCAAAAAGACATGATCAATGGCATCGTTGAAGGCAGAATCTTTTACTGTAACTCAACTAAGGATTGACCTACTCAGACGAAATTTGAGAATGTAATGAGGTCTAAGTACAGTTTCTTTCCACTGCGTAGGATTGCTGTGAACTGTTTCCGAACAAAACTATCTTGTTGCAAGTCCAAATTCACCGCTCCCATCAACAAGTTGTTTCCTCCTTTGTATTGCCTCATCTCGACTCGAAAAGGTGGTCGTGTTCTGTAGTTCTTCTCTTCACATTAAAAAGCAGGACTGTCGAAAAGCACAAAAGGCACAAAAAAGTGGGCAAAAGAGTTTTTAATAATTTTGAACAAAAGCAAACCTTTCCGATGGAGGATATTTCTGTGGTATCCACTGCTAACACATTTCTGATGTCGAAATAAGAAGTGTAACGCTGTCAATATTTGTGAGATACAACAAAACAGTTTTTTTTTGTTCAATTCGATCAGTTAGTTTGGTTCTAGCCTTTGAACAGCAAAGCCAAAATGCGGCAGTAACATCTGGTGGAAAAGATAGCCAATTATGTGCCTAATCTAATATATATCAACCCCTCATTTTTCTCAAAGGTGGTAGTGAAGATACTGGAAGAAATCCATGGAGGTCGAGAATATTGAAGTCAAAGAACGAGCAGATAAGCAACCCCAAATTTTTATCTCATAGGTCAGTCATTTCGACTGAAAAAAAATCACTTGTTACGTGTTCCCTTTCTCTTCAACTGGATATAAGTGAATGATTAAATAAATAGATAAGTCTGAAATCGAGAAATATTACGTAATTACGTATCCATCACATTTTCCGTTATAGCATGAGAGCATCGAGTTCTTTCCTCACTTGTGAGGTCATAAAAATTGTGATGTAATGTACGGAATACAAGTACAACATGTAACTACAAATTTTCTCTAGCCCAAAGGAGTCCATTTGAATTTCAACTTGAAGTTACTATGCCACTACCCAACGAAGCCCTATGCACTCTTGCACATCTACAGAAAATGCATGTGTACTCTCTTCTGCAGAATATCACAATATTTTCTTCTGTTGATATGGCTTTCAATAATACAGTAACTTTTTAGTACAAGTACTGCTTCAAGAAAAACGCTGAACTGAAGCCGAGCAGGCATTCGAGTGTTCTCCTCTAGGGCTGGGGTCACACTCCTTTGCCAATTTCACTGAGAAATTTCTGACTCGAGGCTGGTTCACATTTATTTATTCACCCATTTATACGTGGTATTTCCACGCTATGAGAACAATTTCCAACAAAAAAAATGCAAAACAACATATAACACAATACAAACAAGTAGACCAAATTGCTGACAAACAAATAGGTGTAGAAGGACGGCAAATTCATCGAAATTCGGGAACGATAAACTAATATGCCAAAAAAATCACGGATTCATTCATTTGAGCATTATTCCAACACAGTTTCCTTAGGCGTACTTATAGTTAGTTGCTTCTATGGGAACAAGTGTGAAATAAATGTGCTCATGGGGTGTCGTAAACCGACAGTCGCTCGGCGCAGTCACCGCTGCTCACCGTCGCTTCACAGTAATTTCTTCAGAATAGCTTTTCTAGGTGCTTAATATTGAAAACATTTGTTTGATTCGGGTAACAGTATCAGAATTAAGGATAAATTTCATTTTTCCGTGCATATCTCCTTTTACCACAGAAAAGAGATCGATATATTGATTACTTTGGGGGCCGGTAAAAAAAACTTCTGCCTCACAATCAGTATAGTGCAGGCCATTGGAAATGACTGAAGGAAATGAATAGAACCACCTCTTTGACTGGAGAAGTTTTGAGGGAAATATGGTAAGGTGACGCTGAGCTATGATCACTCCAAAGAACGAGCATCGGTTTTCGACAACTCGTGAGCAGAAATGTACATCTACCGTCAACGTGCAGTGCTTTCTGCGTGTCAGCGCTTCGTTAGGTCCACTTCACGACAGCTGCTAGTCGAAAATCGGTGACTAAATGATTTCCTACCTCTAAGGGTTCACTTTTTGAGCCTGCTGTGCAAATCAGCACGGTACTACTTCTCCCGTAATCGATTTAGCATTGGAGCACTAAGAAATTACATTTGCTCCATAAAGTACCATAATGAACCCTTTGCTCGACGATTACGAATGCATTTGTCGCACATTTTTCCGATAATCCGTTTTCTTTCGCAAGGACTTTATCAGAGAGGAAGGCATGCTTTGGAAAGTAGCACTATCCCCCTCGCAACGAACAGGAGAAGCTCTGATGTCAGCGAGAGAAGGTCCGGCCGAGAACCTAACTCAGGCACCTTCTCCTATTCAGCATTTCGTTGGAGCTGATAGAACCTACGCTGTGCTGTGGTACGGTGTTATATGCACAGTCTCACTTTGTCTCCATGTGACCTTTGTTATTGTAGGTAAATCATTTACTGCAGTAAATTTCCAGCTTAAATCCCCAACTGTTCAGGGAACCCGTAGATTATGTGGATGGAAGTCAAATTTCTGTTTCACTCTTCTATTTGTTCTCTCATTAGCGTGCATAATAAGATTTACAACAGAACTGATAGCTAGCCTCACAGCTCTATTTTACATGGATTGGATCAAATATCAGGCTTTGTGGATCGTGGGTTTCCTCCGTAAATTTGCCGCAGAATTTTTTCAAAAAATAATTAAAATTTAAGGCCTTCGGCTCTCTTGCATTCGCACCATACTTCACTGTAGTTCTTCTGAATTTTCTCATCACATTTCATCGTCTTGCATATACAGCATTTCCATTCAAAGCTGGTGAATATCTCAACAAATCTGTCTTGCAGGTATAGTTCCGTAGAGCTTTTCCTGGATTTATAGATTCCGAATCCCTTCACTCTTCAATATAAAAAGAATTTGATTTTCAAGGAAGGCTTTATTGCCAACACCATATCACTTGTTTTTTCGCTGTTTTTTTTTGAAAGATTTTTTACGGAATTAGAGTAAAATACTCAGTCTACGTACCTCCTCCAAGTCCTCAAATATCCTCCTCTTCCCTGTAAAAATGCTACAATTGTAGCAGTTTCATGTAACCCTTACCGCACAAAGTTTCTTCCAGAATCTCTGTCGTAGATGCCACATCTCAACGTCACATTTCACGAGCCATAAACTCTGTTTTTCACGAATTCTGCACCTTATTTTGCATCACTCGGCCCACGTAGTTACTGTATTCACGAAATATGTAGCGTCTCACTTCGACATACCTACAAAGAGCAGACTAGGCTCTCGTACATTTCCAGTCCGAAGAACATAACAGAAAATCAAAAATGGAGGATTTTTACGTGACCACATTATTTTTAATGGAAGCGGTGTCACGAATCAAGAAAACTCAAAATTGTATTCATATCGAAATTCGTTGTTAACAACGTGCATGTTCAATTCTAAAGTTATTAACTGAATGTATTGTGGTTGATTAGAAAGACCTCCATCAAAAACAAAGATTTAAATGCCAACATGTACGTGGCACCAAGAATACCAAAGTGCAATGAAATTTAGAAATTCCTTCTAGGGAGAGAATTAGGGTCTCTGATTCTTAAATTCATGGCAACAAGAATTCTTAGTTAGCAATTTTTTAGCATTTTTGGCAGAAAATAAACTTTTAAGATTGTCTCGTATTTTCCCTAATCTGCTCCACTTTTCTTATGCAACTAATTAAATTGCCCTATATAGAGTTTATTTAGTTCCAATTTATCATGAGTTATCGTGTGAAAATTACCAGTTTGTTTCTTCTTCCATTATCAGTACATATTTGACTCAGTAGTGAATTTCTAGAGGCATAATGGAGGGAAATCATCTAGATCTCAATGGTTTTCTTTGCCATATATAGACGAGAATCATTAGTCTGACTGACTTAATGGTTTTAAAATATCAAATGAGACGTATACATGTGACGATTTGTGCAAAATAGATTCAGTGGCCATACCATAAGTTTTTTGTCAGAAAATAAAACATTCAATTTGTGATGACGTGTGAAGTCGGACTCAGTGACTTGCTCCTTAATTAAGGCTAATTCAGAATAAATTAACTGCTGGTAAGGAAACTGCTCCGTAACCGTGAAGGCCGCAAAATGTTCTAAATTTAATTATTTCATTAATTTTATTTACTGACAAAGGGCTCTGACGTGATGATTATACATATTACTTACTATATATGTATTTTTCATTCATTTGTATTTTATCATATGTTCTATTCTGAACCATGCCTATATTATCTACATTGGGATCCGCACATTTGAAAAAGAACGAAAAGATTTTGAAGAAAGGAGGAAAAAAATCAAATAGCCAAACAGAAGAAACTTAGCAAAAAAATTGCTCATTTTTGGCTTGTAAAACGTAGAAAACTCCAGAAAATTCTGGGACAACTCCAGATCGTTCAGGTAGTGCTGGGCATAGTGTTTCTTTGTTTCCTCACATTTGTGATAATTCTCAATACCGACGTATTGGGCGCTCGGTGGACGGATATGTACATGTGTTTCACACTAATGAAAGGTCGAAACATTGAAGTATTTCGTTTGTAAGTTCCACTATAGCTTTTTTTTTGTTCTTGCACAGAAAAGCTAATCTCAGCTTGACTTTTATTGCTTTGCAAAGATCAACATGTTGTTACAATTGTCTTAGTAGAGGCCATCCAAGGTGTTTATTTACAGACTCAACACCTTATCCAACTATGCAATCGGTTGTGTAAATCCTGTCGTATATTCTCTTTTGTTTGGTGTGCTGATTCATCGCAAAATCATTTCGTTCAAGCGGAATAAAGAAATAAAAATGACATTGCAGGTAAGTGAAAGGCCTGTAGGCTTCGAAGAT
>KN726881.1:0-33387 GCA_000816745.1 Ancylostoma duodenale
AAAAACCACAGCTTTTTCAAATGTCCATTGTGTATAAACATGTCACTTGTTTCTACTGAAGATAGCCACACATACTCCAATCCTTCATTCACAAGAAAGAAAAATCATGGTGAAAGTAAGTTAACACGGCGAAGTAGCACAGCTTCTAGCGTTTGGAAAAAAAAGAAAAAAAGAACGCAACACGTTACGAGACAATAAAAGTCGAGTTGCGACAAATGAGCGGTCACAAGAAGGTGAACCATGGCCACCTCATCGCTGAACACAACGTTCTTTCAAATAGAACTATAGACATTTACATTTGAGACAGGAAGAAGTACTAGCATATATCATCAAAGTACACAAGCCTACGACTAAGCGCTCACCGGAGAGCGATTCTCTTACTTATTCGACTCATCTCACATCACTCAGGATCAGCTCACATCACTTGAACGTCAACTCACCTCGCACACACGCACACACACACGCATACACACCATACAAATACGAAAGCAAGCGGCGACTGAACAAATCCAGAGTGTTGAAAAAAGCAATGGTACAAAGGAGAGAAGATGATCAACAAAGTCAGTTAGTTCTGTACAGCTTGTTTCACCGGTAATGGCGTCCAGAATGGGTGTGTAGGATGAAGCAAAAATTTTGACGCGTGCCATGCGCTCGTGCGTATTCATGCGCAACAGAAAAAATGTGCGAAGTTGTTTTGTCGCAGTGAAGAAGCATCCGTAACCCGATGAAGTTGTTCTAGTTGTCGAGAGCCACCGATATGATTTGTGAAACCGACTATACAATACCAGACCATACCAAAGATGGAACTCAGGCGACGAAAACAGACAAAATTGAGAATCCAGAACTATCGAACACCGATTTTGTGAGAAATTTACAAATGAAATGGGATGAATGAGAAGAATATAATAGGCATATAAATACGAACACGTTTTAGAGCTGAAGATGAACCGTAACTTGCTCCGTAGTATCGCTGACATTCTTCAATGATGCCTTGTCGCCTTATGCAGACAAGCGGCGCAAATTCACTTAGTTTTTATTATTTCAAAAATTTAGACCCATCCTATGATTAGTTATGGATGACTATAGCCTTTTCAGCAGCGTGTGATCCACGAGCTCCACGAGACTTGTTCATGTGATCGAGGCCAAGATACGGAGATGTTGCCAGCGCTAAATACCATTACTTAATCATGTAAAATACATAATGAATACCAAAGTAGAAGGCACTCACAAGCAACATGAGCATGTCCAAGTTCAGCGAGATTCACTCTTCCATTCGACGTCATGTCTAGGTACCTCACTACCCTTGAAGAGGAAATCAATGCAAACTTGTACTTTTCGTACTCCTTTTCCGGAATCTCGAGCCGATTCTGGATGCGCTCACGAACACTCGACAGTAATTCATCGTTGGATACCTGAATGGAACAAATAGTAGAAAATTCTCTCTTGCGATCAATTATGGTTGTGGACGTAGACATCCGATTGCGCTCAACTCTCAACACTACTTAAGATAGAGTAATGAACAGGAGTTCTTAAATTATCAAATCTCACAAAGAGGAGATTTTATGACCGTAATACTGCCAACTCGTCACAATCCCAGAATAAATACATTTCCAATGATCGAACAGCAATTATACGCCAGAAATATCCTATTTTTAGTTTTAATTCGCAACCTCGTAACCTACTATGAACAATCCTAGATTCAAAGCCAGTACCTTCAGGAAAAATGGTACACCAAACATTCGCCCTGGATCTTTGTCGAAATGAGCAATTGGTACGAGATATTCGTTGCTCCGGACAACCAGCTGATCCTGTGGTACTTCCTCAACGCGCCCCTGAACCACAAAACTTCGACAGAAAAAACACGGAGCCTTCCATAGAAGAAAAAAGCGAAGTCCAGAGCACAAAAAACCTACCATGTACATCGATGGAGTCATTGTCTTCTGGAATACCTCCATTACAGACGTTTCCTCCTTGAAAATCATGTAAGCTCGCATGCTTTGACTGCTCTGACCCACATAGACAAGTCTATAAAAGATTGAATAAGGAGAGGAGAAATCCCTTCGAGTCCAAATCCAGCGAGACAAAACTCGCAAACAATGGCCTCCAGAAAATTAATTAACCATCATTACTTCGTTGGCGAACAATTCTTACCGTAGTTTTCCAGTGCCGTTCGGTGCAAATTTGAATTCACGTCTGGCCTCTTCCAAGATATCTCGAACAGTACCCGTTTTCTCAGGGAAGATGGTGATTTCCTGAGAAAAAAAAACAACATGTATTCGTATGTACGTATTATGCAATCCCAACTCAAGCCTGACACAGATGCTAAACATCGAACACCATATCATACCGTAATATTCATCTTCTCATCCATCATCTGAATTTTCATCTGGCGCTTTCGTTCCATGTCGGCTATTGGAATCGGCATCTTCGTGTACACAACACGATATCTTAATTTTACACTTGACAACAGCCGCTTTTGTATATCTCAATCAGTGACTTCAGGAATTTTCCTAGTTAAATAAGTCCAGAGCACTTGACGAGTACGTTTAAGAATATGGTACGATCACAGTTTAGGTTATGGTGAAGGACAACATACCTTTTATTGCGTCTAGGATCATGGAGTTGTGCACCCGCCAATCCTAATAAGCCATTAACACGCAAAACCTGTAAAAATCAGTTCAATTAAGGAGGAACAGGTAATAGCAACTAGCAAGCACATACTTTACACTGGGCATCGGTGAGGAACTGAGTTGCTCGGTCATTGAAAGGAGAAACCCGCCACAAAAGAATCTTCGCTGGATCGTAATTTATTTCCTTGCCAATGTAATCCACCAGTTGTCTCATGGTCCAGTTCTAAACTCAAAAATATGCTTGCAATTTTCTAATAAATATATGTGAAGAGAGAACTCACAAGTCCAATAGTTCCTGTGATTGGTGGATCCACCTCAGCATGACTTGACACGAACGAATCATTATTTGCAACAGCTTCGATATCGATAGTATTGTATAAGGTATCCAAATGTAGCTTTGCATTGTTAGTTTCGTTCGTCCTGTCTGCCCTTTCAGCTATCAACAACCCTCCATCACTAACTTCAACCACTGTGTTATCAGCGCAAAGTGGCTTCCCAAGGCTCTCTATGAGTCGGATGCGATCCGGTGCAACCTCCTGAAATTGAAAATCAGTTGTAAGAAGAAGAAAGGAGATATCCATAAGAAGAACCTCATACCTCATAGAAGCGCAGTGGTGTTCCCTCTGGCAGTCCGATCAGCTTCAAGCATTCACTTGTATAGGCAGACATGCACTGACGATAAGCAACGATGAAATGTCCAACATATCGTAGAGAGCGTGACTCCTCATCATAGTACTTGAGAAACATCAACATCTCCGCTGAAACATGAGAATTTCATAAGACATTTGCGGCTTCACGAATTACCCACAAGACAATTAAAGAAGAAACCCACAGTTCTCATTGTAGCTCCTCAGCGAGCTTGAAGCCGTTGTCTCAATGTACAGCAGATTTCGATCATTCTCCAAAACAGCTTCCAACGTTTTCTCCTGGGTTTCTTCAGAATGCGGGATCTGCAAAGACCTGTTTGTTACCTACCCGAATATCCCAACTCCAAGAGATGACTGTTACCAATGAGGTTGGACGCAGACGAGGCAACGCAGACATGATGCTACCTTCATCTTTGTAGGTGGTCTCCTCGAATTTCCAAATTCGGAACATCTCACGAGCTGGGATCTGGGATTGAAAGAATATAGTTTGAAAAAAAAAACAGGATACAGTGTAAATGGACTTACATCATCATCACTCGAAAATAGTTTATGCTTCACGTAATCATAGAGCTGTGGTATGGTCATGCCCTTTTCAATTTTCTCTCTTGGTAGTCCAGTATCATCCAGGAGTTTCGGATCGACCAAATCAAACCCGTTGTAGCTTGCAAGATGTTCATCTGTCACCATCTGAAAACAAAACCTCGAGAAGTTGCGAAGGTAAACCTGGGATTCACCACTGACCTTTCTTCATAATTTGTTCCATTTGCGACCATTTAGGTAATGACACACAGTGGCAAAAGTCTGATGATATTCTTGTCTCTTATTGTACTAGCAAAAGCACAGTGAACCACATGCAAGAGTCGGGCAAGTCGGGTGCCTCGTACGGGCACTCACTTGGTTTAGTACGTTTGCTGACCCTACTGATCAAATCAACTCGAACTTAGCTCTTGATTTCTTAATTTTTAATAATGAAGAGTGAGAATCTGGACTTCATTTGATCTGCACGGCAACCTACACGTTTTATAGAAGTACACAGCTGAATGCAATTCATTTAATATCATAAATTTTTCTGTCTCCCCTCAAATTACCATCCTTCTCTGGATTTCTGGTTCCCGATTTCCACTGTAGGGAATGATATCGATATGCCGAGCCGAAGTCTTATTTTTCCTGACAGCAACAACATCCCTTTCGATTACTAGTTTCTCACAACGGAAAGACCCAGCAGCAAATCCCAATCCCATCAATAGGTAGAAGAGGCAGAGAAATTGCCCCACTTATCAGCGATAATACTTCATGTGACCCAAAAGTTCCGTGTTTCTTCTCAATCGTTCGCGAAACCTCACTGCATTTTTACCGCTCGAACAGAAAATTTACTTGTTTAAATGAGTCAACGACCCCAGGATCCGGAAAATGCAAATCCCCCGAATTGTACCGCGCCCAAACACTGTTGTAATTCATTCCTCATAATAAAATCTTGACCGATGCAAGGACATTAAACTTTCGCAAATGTGTAATTCCCACAACTTCTCCTATTTGTAGAGAATAATTACATCACAAAGACTGTGCGCGCTCATTGTCGTCTACTGCGACCGCGTCGCAACCAACAAAGCTTATTCTACCAAAATATCCACAACTCTCACCACTATTTCCGTGTAGAGATGTGCTTCCTGCTTCTCCTTCTTCTTCTTGTTTTCTTCCTCCCTTTCGTTTTCAAATCTTTGCACCAAGTGGGCAGGGACTTGCAGATTCTCATTTTGGCAAAGTACATCATCTGAAAACCGACTACTCATTACAGCAACTAAGTTAATCGGTGGCGCACCTCCAGTCGAAATCAAACAAAAATGAAAAATCTTCCATACCTATAGACATACCTATGCAAGTTTGCCTAACATAAACAAGCATGTAGGCATTCGTATAAGTTCTTCCAGTCGATTCACCATCATCTCCTCCATAGTTGGCCATCACAGCTTCTCTCACCGTAGCTCGCGAGACCACGTCGTCGTCGAACTTACACCACTTGAACAGCACAATAAATTTCTCGGTCTTCGTAACTTGACGCATCGGTGGATATTTCCATCCAGAAAGTTTAGTCAAGGGATCCAACCTTTGGCTTGTACTTTTCACCAGGTGGTCGTAAACCGGTGTTGATAAATACGACGTAGTGACCACCGTGGAAATCACCAGAGTGAACCAGTACGGCGTGCAGGCAATAAGTGTAGTCCTCACCATTACCCTCCACAAACTCATTTAGGCAAAGTTTGTCGGGGAAAGCGAACCTTAAATTTTAGATATTTTAATAATTTAATTTTAATAGATGCTTTGGCGTATTTTAGTAGATGCTTTTCCTTTTTCTTCGAATAACTCATAGGCTAGTGCTTTGTACACCATTCTTTCCCCTCCTTAAAAAATTCACAAATACGTTCTAGCAAGTATCATTCTGTGAATGGTTTTCTTCTCTTCAATCCTTAAGCGATTCACAAAGACAAACTTGTCGTTGATTTTCACGTTCGCGTCGAGAGTTGCGTCGTACTGGAAGCGCATCAGCTGCAAATGCAGAACTGGCGGGAATGACACGAATTTCACGCCTTTCTCAGCTGGTTGCATGCCGTAGTCGCCAGCATCATATTTGTTCTCTCCATCTAGGCGCTCCACTTGCACATATTCACGGAAGGACTGCATGACTGAAAGTGAAAATTACTGTTTAGGTTCAATGGCACTCACAAAGCGGAAGAAACCACGTGTCACCTTCCATCAATCTGTGTCACCTTCTGAAGGTATGTTGGTAGATTCACTCAATCTGGCAATCTAACACCCCGCGGATGTCTTTTTCCTTTGAAAAGTGCAGGTAATATTCGAAAATAATGGGTTATGAACACTCGAAATACGGCAGCGGACGCTCAAGTCTCAGATTTGGGGAAAAGGTATTGGTAGCCGGGAAACATCTCCCCGTTTCGATGCAAGAGATTTTTTATGGGATGTTCTCACCAGTAGGGGCAAAGCCTGATGCATCTTCCAGCTATTGATAGCTGGTGTGCAGAAGTCCGGACACCTCTGATTATAAAAAAAGGTCCGGATATGACTGGACATGGATTGGAATTTTGCCTTCATGATGTGACAAGTGCTTGTTGTAGCTCAAAAAAAAAACCGGCTCATTTCGGTATCCATCACTCAGCATATTGAAACGTAGAAAAGTACTCACTGTTGTTCTTTCCCTTTATGTTCAATTGGATATCATAGAATGGTTCTTCCTTGCTGCTCTCAAAGCTGACGTTTGTGCAACGAATATATGATTTCATGACACCACGGAATAAGTTTGGAATAGTGTCCTCTACCTAAAGAATGAATTACTTAAATCTACAGGAACAAAGATCTACCTAAAGTGGTGGCATGCAGATAAAGGGGATTAGGACTAGGAACATGTTATAGCAAAGGAAAATAATAAAGTAAATGCAGGACGTTTTTTAAAATGGCACATCTAGATATTTCTAATTTAACGCATCTAGATATGTAGGCAGCGATGTATTAATTAACTTACGGGGGACTTCTTCATCTTGCTCTCCAGGTTGTCAAGCAGTACTCTGCACAATTCTTGTACATCGTGTTGCATGAATGTCTCCAATGAATCCCAACCAAACGACTTGGTTAGCTTCTTGGTTCCAACAGGACGGTCAGAGTGCTAATATAGGAAAAAAATTTGTGAAAACAAAAACAATAAAACAAAAATTAAATCAAGAACAGACAAAAGAAGGCACAGTGATTACTTGAGCAGTACCTGTAAATCATAGAATACCCGCTGCATGGCCAAGGCAACATTATTTTCCGAATCATCTTGAGAAACTGGCATGTCATATACGGCCTGAGAAAAGATCCAGCGATGCTTTAGATCTTAACATGATCAAATGATCAAAGCGTAACCTACCTTACGCAATTTTGTAGTAAAATACAATGTCTGTAGTATAGAATTCATATAACAAGTTGCTCCCTGATTTTTGAGTCCAATATAACCGGCATGTTTCTTGCTATCCCATCTAAAATCAACGAGTTTGAAATGAACTGTACCGAACTGCAAATGTTTGGATCTTCTTAATCGTAGTTTGAAACTTACTGTACACCATGTGGGGCGTCCGCGGATACATGAACTACTAAACGTATAGTATCGTCTTTAATAAAACCATTTTCGGGATTTATTAGATGCTGAAAAGGATAATTTTATTGTCCCGTTGGATTGAAAAGGCTAGCATTTCGAAGTAAAAAAATCCTTACATCACAAGTTAAGAATTGTGAGTATCCCCAGTCATTTTCTTTCGGATAGAAAGTATGAGTTATCCGTCGAGAGTGATCTTCGAAACCTTCTATTTGTCCCAAGACCTAAAAAAAGGCTTTTTAGCTATCTTACAATGTGTGCATAGGAATCATTCAACGAACAAAAAATGCGCTACCAATTGCCAAGCCAATGAGCACATCTTTTCTTGTCTCCTTACAGACCCATTACCCAAGCAACTCTGGTTGAAATATAGTAATTCAGAACACTATCAATAATTTCCAAAACATGAACATTATGGATTCTGAAGGCAGTCCGGTGCACCAGCACCACTGCGCACAGCCGCTAAGTTAAATGAAATATCGATTAGTACACGCTGATTACAGATTTACTGACCTATCAGCATCACTACCTTGCCAAATGATCTTAGCGAACAGACACGGTATAAGCGCTTTGTGTCTTTGTGCTGCTTACAACTCTATTGCGTGAAGAATGATCACGTTACAATTTACCACATTAACCCTTTGTGAAGAATTTTGTGACTAATTACTACTAATTACCACTAACTGGTTTCCGAATGACTCCAAAAAAACCAGAGAAATTCTGAATTTTCGAAATTCTGAGTTGGAGTGGAAAATAAAACATTCGGTTGTTCGAGTATTCCAATACTTACCCAAGTGCCAATGCGTAGCCATCCCAGCACATGAAGAAAGAAGAGCTTTCTTTACTAGCAAGCAGCGAAAACCACAACAAATAACTGATTAGTACTTGTAACACACCTATATCCTAAGCTAAGATCTCCCAAAATGGGTTACCCTCGCCTAGCACAGAGATAGCACATCGCCACCTAATTTCGAAGAAGCGATTCATAGCATAATATCAGACCCGTTCTAATGAACATTACCATCACTTTAAAGTTTAATTCACCAAAAACTAGAAATTATGATTCGTGCTTGGTAAAGCATTCAAATTCTTCTGTGCCACCATGCATGAGCCGACCCTTTTTGCCCCAAAATCTCGAAGAAAACTTTTCTTGGTCGAAAACTCGATGCAGCTAGTGGCGTGCAATCACCTACTATCATGCGTGTAATGCCCAAACCTGTCATTTCAAAAATTCCCATTCTTGAATTCAAAACTTCCATGACATGTGAACTTTTTCACTTCCAACATCCCGGCAGTTTTCCCCTACACTCCATCGCGATTTCCGCTCATTCCTCCCCTTCACAGATGAATAATTGTCCACGTGTTCGCGTAGGGAAAACTTCCACGTTCAAATTTATCCATTGCGTCATAAATGTGTCATGTCTGATGCATACCCAAAACAGTGGAGCCCCTCTTTTCAAAACATAAGTACTGGAAGTTGCATTAGCGTTCAATTTCTTCACCACAATTCATGTCCATAACTTCAACAATTTTCGAAAACATAGATATACTTTGGAAAAACTAGCATATTTGCATCCTTACATGTTATAAAATAATTTTCAAACTAAACTCACTGGTTTTCGTTATGATGTTGAGTATTTTCAACGTGTCATTAAACAAAGAGCCAAAACTTTGCGAAGTTCGCCGATTTTCGAAACATCTTCAGGGGCTCGTTTACTAATGATACACATGAAGGGCGCTCATAATTTTTAGATGCTCCGATACCAAGCATCCATCCCTTCAAGAGTTTTGAAAAAAAAAACAGACACAGTAGCTATACCCTCGTAACGATAGTGCGCATCTTTGGCCTCTTGTGCTTTACATAATTCAATTTCCACTCTTCTCAAGTTTCCTATTTGCTGCATTCAATTTAAAGTTAGGAGTGAACTTCTACTATATGAGTAAAATAGTAGATTTTCTCGAGCTGCGTCCCGGAGGCCCAGGTCTCGGACGTAACACTCCAATTCACCGGTAATTGCAGGGTATTTCTGAGGTAGCGGGAAGCTTCTGCACTTTGTGTTTGTTTTTCACCTCCATCACTATGTACCTCCGTTTCTGGTGTTCACCATGGAACCAAGCATGCTAAAGGCCTTTCATTCTTGCAAGATAGACCTCACCTTCAACGATGCTGATGCGATACAATTCCAAGCGACAGCATCAGAGTCTCCATTACACTGGAGGAAGAAGCCGAGCGCCTTATTAGGTCTTGTGCCCGTCCCAACTCGAGCTGCATCCCTAAAAGTTAGGAATATCTTGTTAGCGTGTGTACTGGTCCAACAATATGGGTAAAAGTAAGGTAATCTACCTTGGAATTGCTAGAATCTTCCATGGAAGACCGCGAACAAATACAGGCTTTGACAGACGTTGTTGTGTTTCGGGTGATCCTTTACAGAACTGGCTAAACCCATCAATATCGAGGTAGATAGTGCCTTCCGGCTTATACAGATCATCGGGATCGTCTTCTTCCTCCGTCATGTAGTCGCTTTCACAGCGAGGCATGTCCTCAACTAAATCGAAACGATTATCCCACCGATCACTTTAATCCCAGTTTAACTTGGTTGTTTTGAAAGGGCAGCTCTTACATTTCTTAATAGGCTCTGCACATTCGTCATCGCAAGAGACATTCACATCCATGGCGGCGTCTGGAGGTGTACATGCATCGTCTTCCTCGCTGGCTGAATCCTCGACCATGTCAACCTGGAGAGGAAACTTGTCTGGAACTGTTTTGTGTTATGGAACAACCATTCTTTTCACGTTCTGTTCGTAGTTATTGCAAAATGAGGTCTTCGTACATGTATCTGGAACTAAAGTAACCACCCACTTCGACATTTTCCACGTCTGTATCCCTGTTATCCACATCCATGTCTCTGTTCTCCACGTCCGCCTCATGTGTTTCTAGGTCGGCTTTCAGCTCAAATGCTTCTTTGTTAGCAACTGTTTTAGACTCAATCTCCATATCTGTGCCGTCTTTTTCTGTAGCGCCTTTCTCTACATGCTCCATCCCTGGTGTCTGTCCCTTCTCGTCCACGCCGTTCTCCATTTCCTCTTCGAACGGATCAGGAGCGGCAATAGTCTACATAGTATCAATTTAGCGATAAGGTATGAAAAACAAAATGACAAACTATCAAAAGGGGGTAGATGATACTCCACGAAATTTGCGAAATTGCGAACACGGAATATTACCAGTAATATCAATGAAGATTTGACAGAAATGATAATTTTCGATTCCGAAAACATGGCAACAACTGGTATAAAACATAACTACACAGTAGTAAATTATCATATAATTCATTATTGTGATGACTTTCGCGATTATTATTATGAAACTTGGAAAATGAGGACCAAGAAAAGAAAAGCAATGAGGGAAAACAGTAAAAAGTTGAGGAAAAAACGATGCAAAATGAACTAAAAAGAAAAGCAAAACAAAAACCAAGTCCACGGTACACGATCTGAGTCCAAATGCTAGCTGCCATGAATAAAACAACAATAAATAAAAGGAATGGAAAGCTAAAAAGTGAAAAAAAAGAACTGGGTACCTCGTTTATGATATCGTAGTATTCGTCGTCTTCGTTTAAGTCATAATCGTAAAAATAGTGAAGCTTTACACCGCTTGGTCCCGGACGGTCTCTGTCATAGTATGACCTCTTTAGTCCTCTCGCTCGCATCGCTTAGTGTTAATCGGAAGCCCTGAGTGTGGAACTTTATTGTCTGTTCTATCCGAGCTTTTGAAATAAAATTACTATCCAACTTCTGATAAATGTGCCGAAAGAACGCAGCCCAAACAGCATAATACGTTGGGTACAAAGCCTAGCGACATCTTCTTCCATATGCTGCCATTCTCCCCTCAATTGCTGCTCAAGCGTTCTTCCCTTCAACAGCAACTGAGGGAAGGACGGCAGCAACTGGCACTGGCGATTCAGTCCGACGCTGTTCGGACTGCGTTTCTGCTGCACAGCTATCAGAATAGTTCGTTAGCACAATCAACACTGCTTTGCGCAATACTGTTGCACGATAAATAAAAGATGTGCTGCAAAGATGTCCCTTCATTGTCATGAAAACTGGGGATTCCAAGTCTAAATTTCAAATCATATCTGAGAGTGGTAGCAAAGAGTGATGAATCCTTACTTCACGACTTAATCCTTACTTTAGAAATACCTTAAAAAGATCTCTAAATGCTAGTAAAGGGGGATAGTATACTCAGGAAATCTAAAAAAACCATGTCTTGCATGAGATTGAAAGATGCAAATTCCAAGATTAAGACATGCGTGCTCCTGCAAAACACGTTTTCAATCAATAGTTCTATACCAGCAATGGTCAAATCTATGCAAAACCCATGCAGACCCATGCAAAACCCGAGCATATCCATGCAGAACCCATGCGTCTCCAGAAATCCGGTGCAGAAAGCACGAAAAACCCACGATTTTCTCAATCCCATGCAGGGGTTCCGCATGGACAATGCACGGGTTTTGTGTGGATTTCACCATTGCTGGTATAGAACTATTGATTAAACAACGTGTCTTTCATGAGCACGCATGTCTTAATACTGGAATTTGCATCTTTCAACCTCATGCACAACATGGTTTTCCTGAGCAGGAGCCAAGCTAACTTGAGTAGATCAAGTTCGAAAAGGGAACGTCCGCTGATCTTCACGTCGAGAGACCAGAGTTCCGCAACTATACAATTTCGGGAACTTATTTTGAAAACTGAATGCTAGTTCTCTTTCGAAGTGATTACTCAAACCATTCCTTGGACATCGCACTTGAACCATAATGAACTCATTCCCAGTTGGTCAAATCCATTACCATGTTACAGTACACTTGACGAAGATCACATGATTAACATAGTCTGCATATGCACAACAAGCGATAATCGATAACGATACTTATCACTACCCAAGTTTTACATGCAGGACCCATCGCGTCTCAAACATTCGAGTCCTTCACACATTCATTACTTATGCACTCTTAGCACCCGTTTTTTCAAGCGTGGTTTGCATCAAGTTTTCCCCAAGCATCCTCCCTTGCGAACAGGAATACATCATATAATGCTCATTCTCATTTAGAATTGGGTTTTAAAAAAGTCGGCGCAGGCTCTCTTCATGTCCTGTCTAGTTTTAGCAAATGGAACTAAAGAACTTGGAGCATCGTAATTAGATCACTATGTGAAGCTAATGGTGCTCTCATGTAGAAGCAAAATGCCCCCTTTAACCGATTTGAAGCGCTAAACTCAGGAGATGATTAAAGTATACGTATTTCTTTTCGTTGATATTCGAAACAAGTCCCCTTATGAGGGGAAACGAGCTGGGTTATAACCATCATTTCCCTCAAAAGCTTTAGCTGTTAGAAGCCTGAAGCAAGTGGAATTATCTTACTAACAAAGGGCAAGGTAGTAAAGGGATGAAGCCATGCGTTCTGTTTTGACTCGATAGTGTTGAAGACAATACTTTATCCTTTGGTAGGAATCACCTTTTAGATGGTGAAGAAATTAAAAGGGATAGAAGGGTGAGGCCAAAAACTTCACCCACAATGGTGGTAGGCAGCTCTTGAACATTTTTAAATTCTTTCATGCTTCTTTTGAAAGGGCTATTAACGGTTCAGTTACAAACTCCTTCCCAAAAGGAAACTATAAACTATTCAACAGACCAGCACCCGAAAGCAGCTGAATTAAACTAAACTTCGCTATGATGCGAGAACAGTGATATAGGTCTAAGCATTAATTTTTGTAACAACTCAAAGCTCTCGTTATATGTAAAAGAAATAGCAGAAAACAAAAAGCATACATTCATCATTAAAACAAAATTGGAACTCACTGCGGATATTAACATCATTTGAGCGACCATCTTCATTGTCTTGATGCTACCTGTACACTGCTAAAGGTATGATAAATTGATAAACTGCAAAGCAAGCATGCAATTCCTCCTCGTCCCAAAGCATGCGTTTTGGGAATGAGGTTCTAAAGTAAAATCAGTCTGAAATAGTCCATATATTTTCCGAAGGCTGAACGATTGCCGACCATCGTCTACTTAGAAAGCTGGAGCGGGTACAGTTGCGGGCCACCCACTGGGAAAATGGGGTCACGATCAATGAATCAGTGGCAATCGCCTCAGGATACGGGTTCGGGATGCAGTAGATCACGTTCATATTGGGTGGTCTAATGAAAATCCTATCGAAATCCAGGAGAACAGAATACTTAATCTTAGGAGAAGAGTAAAAACAAAGAGATTTAATCGTACGAGAAGAACTGCACATGTTTATACATTTGAATTAGTTTAGGAATCTAGGGAAGAGGAAGTTTTGATCTACCTGTCAATAAAATTTCAAAATATGCGCGGGTTGCTAACCGATCACTCAGTGAGTGTTGATTCAGTAAGCTTATGAGGCTGTTCGTTTTTTCCAATAAAAGGTCAGTTTTGGGACTTTTTTCTAGCTATGTATATTGGATAAAAACATGATTATCAATAAGGTAACGAAGTATTGTAGGTTGATATATTTAAAAGATCTAAGGAACGAAAAGGACAAGCTTCCAGTCAACGTTCAGCTGAGTGATGGTTTTAATGTTAATGACGAATCGGTGACACACGTATTCCGTTTGAATTCGACGCGAAATGAGAAGGTATTTGATACGTTCTGAAGTTTTATGGAGAAATGTTTCAGATGTTTCGATTAACAAGAGTGTTAGACAATTACGAGCATTGTCACTGTTGAGGGTAATGTCAAAAGAACCAAAACAGAATCCTTTTTTTTTGTTTAAGTATTGGTTCAATTTACATCCAAAAATGTCAATTATGCTTTACTCATTTAATAAAACAATGCAGGATTTGAGATGCAGCATTCGCAAACAAAGGAGAATTCGCAAAATACTTCTGGTGTTGTTGTATCATACGGAACTATAGCGATAGCTTCGAATCGGAAATGACATTTCTGTGATCCATCAGGGCATATGAGCAGAGAATAGCAAATGTAGAAGATAAAGTGTAAACTGGAAATGGCATGAGGCTTTAACAAATCTTTGTTATAGCTGAGTAAATTTCGTGAAAAACATCGCGAATTTGCAACCTAGCACATTTGAATACGGCTTTATACGTCCAGCAGAGAACAGGGATTTTTATTGGCATTAGAATGGTTGGTCCGATCGGATACCGAAAGGAACGGCTTCAAAAAAACGTTCCATCTGGATTACGTAACTCAGCGACTTCCTGGCGGTTAGCCTCACTCTACGTCCCTGACCACTCAACTTCTCTGTCATGTGTACGAGGCATGTTAATGATTTTGTGTATTAATCACCACTATTTTGTATGGAGTGCTGATAATTCGTCGATATCCATTAAAGGGTTCCGAGCGAAAGTGTTGAGTAGCGCAAATTTGATCACCTGTAGATCAAGGAATTCAGTGATGAAAACGTCGTGGGTGGTCCCGGGGCGAATGTGCTGCGACGATATCTCTCCGTGGGCGCGGCCACCCTGCTTTTTTCCCTCCCGCACTGGCCAAAGAAGACGAAGCCGGATTGCGAGAAGGTTTTTGAGAATATATGCTAGAACCTACAGCTATTTGAATGTCGATTCGCTGAAATCCTCACTGGATAAGGACAGTAGGTACTGGAAGTGTTGCATTTATCAGCAAGGTTTTCATGTTTTGTATTCTGAGCCTTTCAAATTAAGGGAACTGAGAATGAGGAGGTGGGGTATACCTCTTGCTATTCATTTAGTAAAATCTAGTTGTAATATAACAGGGTATTCATGCAGAATACGCTTCTGAAGGAATACGCGTCTGTGCGCGAAGCAGCGCGATTGCCACCCACCTCATTGCTCAATTCTCCAAACTTCATCGTTGTAGTGGTTCTCATAACTTCCTAATGTTGTTCATCTGCTCATCTCTGGTGTTTTAGAGGGTACGGCTGAAGTTATGCGGTCGAAATCATTGTCAAGCAATTCTCCGGAGCATAATCCTGAGAGTAAGTGACTAGTTTTTGCAGTTACAACTAATATAATTACTTTTTTATTTCAATAGTGCGATAGTCTCTTCTTTAGGCTGTGCAAAGGAAAATGTGATCAACGCGGAAGCTATGGCATCCTATAGTAAGCCGTTTTATTTTTTTTCAACTTATATTTGTTATTTTCGTAATTACAGACCAATTGATCTCGAACTATATAAAGTGTCCGCGTGTTCAAACACACTGTTGTGTCAGCAATGTCGGAGATGGGACTTTTCTGGTAAAAGCTACCATTAATCCGTTGCCACCTCTTACCGGTCTCATATCCGAAGAACAATGGTAATCCCTACCTCACTTTATCGAATGAGTTTTCTTTGTTATTTTCCGTTGTTGTTCGTTTAAGGTTGAAGCTGGTACAAACGATGAAGTGCACTTTGCAAGGAAGTCCTCCTGAGAAGTCACCAAGTCCTTCACTGGAAAAGTCAGTAATGGAAAACTCGTAAGTCCTTTACCTTTGTTATCCGGCTTTGCATGGTTCTAGGTTCCAGTCCATTCCACTACACACTTTGCTTCCTATGTTCTTTGGTTTTCAGGACCGGAGTTGTGGAATGTGGTTCGAAGACTCCACTTTCCGATACTGGGACCAATAATCTTGTTGATCCTATCAAGGATTCTCCAACGCCATCGCCTGGAAAGTGGACATTTTCGCCAAGACACGGGTCATCTTCTTCACACTCTCCTATTCCAAGATACGAAATGGTATGTAATGTCTTATGTTATAGAATAGAGAAACTGTCGGATTTTTTCACCTTTTGCAACAATTTCCTCTTAGAATTGTTGACGGCTTTACCCGGTTTCGCAAAACCCGTTTCATAATCTTTCGGATATTTATGCCTTGTTCAAAATTTCACTAACGTATCAGGATAGAGGCGCTTATTGAAGTATCGTGTTAGTAAGCACACACCCATATCATTTTTCGCTTTCTTTCCTCTTCAAAACATAGCACTACACTAGTATGGAACAAGATTTACGCAATGACAGCGTTGTTTTCTTTCCTTTCTTTCTTAGGAAACACATTTTGCAGAATATCTGAAGGAACATAGGCATATATTTTGTCCTTCTGGAGTTGCTGCATTCTGCTGCTCTGACTTGGCTGTTAATATATATTCATTAATGTTTCTAGGAAGATGCTGCATCAGAACGTCGTCATCGATCGCTTAAAGTACGCTTCCACCGTAAAGGTATCGACGAGTATGAAGTTGTGGGATCAGCCGCATGTACATCTGTTGGTGAAAGTTCTGAAGGCACTAGCAAGCAGTCGAACAGGAAATCCCACAAAAAGGCAAAGGTTACAACTACATTTGTGTTTATTTTCTTCTTTTAAGTTTCCTCACTTATCATATTTTATTATAGAAGGCAAAGAAGCGCAGAGGGTCAACCGATCTCGACCATATCGCATACATGATCGGTCTGTTTTTGTTTCTGAACTTACATGTTCGTCATCTATTATGTTAATCCATTCTACCAGTATTTTAAGATGAAAGCCACCTCGTTGCGAATCGTACATCCGAGTCTTCTGCATATGCCATTAATGGCAGTAATGATGCTGCTCTCCCTAACGGTGACGTTCATGTGAAAGACCTCGACTGCTCGCTTTCTAAGAAGGAGAAGAACCAAAACAGCATGAATGCGATGGCGACTTGGCCGACGAAGTCTGATGAATCTTCTAGCGGGGATACCGGTGGTGCCGAGGCGTCCGTCACTCATCACATCTGGAAGAGTTAGTTGAACGTCGTTTTCTTTGAAGTTAACCAAAATGGTTTTCCTTCTTCAGAGAAGCAAAGACGAGGCGAACCTGTAGTTAAAACATCGTACGTGAGGAGGCAAGGCACTCCAGTATCTTGTGAGTTGAATATTTTCTACTTTCTTATCTAATGCTCTTCATTACTAGCAATTTTGATATTGTTTTCAGGTACCATTACTCTGAGAAGTCGTTCAGTTCCTCGTGTTACTAAGGTGACTTTTTTGACTGCTTGAAAGAGACTTACTAGTTGCTGGTGCCCCGAAGAATAGCATTCTCATTCTATTTTCGTCAATGTGTTAATTAACATTCTCTGCTGAGAACCACTTCAGCGTTGGGAATGTAGTTTAGCAGTTCAAGTTGTTCCAGTCAAGTTATTTTGGCTTTAAAATTTATGTTGTTTTATAAGTTGGAACGACAGGAAATGCTGAGAACACGCTTACTAGTAGCCTACACGTCTGCAGAAGTGTTTTCTTGAAGAAGCAGTGGAGAAATCAGCTGAACATTGTTGTTAAATATTGTTCCATCTACTCTAGGAATGCACTAACAAAGAATTTGTTTCAGTTGCAAACCAACATTGCTCCTCGACGATCTTCTGAGAGTGAGTCAATCTGTTCAGCTTAAGCACATTGTGCTTATTTGTAAAATAAGGGGAATATTTTTTTTTAATTCAGGGGTAAGATCCCGTTATTCTGTTCCACCTCCCTCTTCTCGTTGCCACCACCCACGTCGTGCTACTAAAAGTGCTTCACCGCATCATATTCGTCACAGTCGTTATGAACCAGTATATCCTGACGATGACTGTATTATATATTGTCCGTCTATGAATACTGTAAGTTTGTAAAGAGTTTCGCTTTGTTTTGAGTTAGTATGCGTAACGCGAAAACTATTTCTTCTTCTCCAGAGGTCACGAGATCCGAAAGGGATGGGAAGAAACGGGCTCACTATTATCAAAAAGGAAGATGACGCCGATGAGGCGGATCAGCAACTAGTGTCGCTATCCGAGAACAATAAGAATACGCGGCCACTAAATCTGAAGGTAAGCCGTTTTTCTCTTTTTTCAAAGATATTCTTACATGTTGTCATGTCAACTTTAATGAATTTGATTCTGCAATTACTAGGAAAACTATCAAGTGACAGTTAAAATACCTCTGTTCCTAAAATTATAACGATTGTTATGAGGTTTTTTTTCGATTATTTCAGGTTTCATCTCTTTTCACCACCTTTATCGATAACGAAAACATCATAAATGTGTTTAGATCGTGAAGCAGGAGTGCGAAGATGTAGAGGATAACCCGCCACCTATTTCTGCCACTTCTAACGAACTTAGTTCGACTGACGCTCAGGAATCATCAAAACCGACCAGAGTGCGCCGTACATCTAGCAGAGTGAATACTTTTTTTTTGGCTTGATGTTGTTTTTAAACGTTGTGCTTGCTTGTCTTGTTGTTTCTAATTTCCTGTCTTTTGATGTTATCTTTATCCTACTGTTACAGCCAAAGAAATTACGCCCGAGAGCAGGGAGACGTACTGGAGAAAGAGTCGCTTCAGATGAAGAGGTAACATTTTCATCAATATTATACCATTGATCTTTTCTTATCGTTATTTTTGCAGTTACCCCATGATGCTGTAAGCTTCCAGAAATCTGTCTCTTCAAGTAACAGCTCGCAGGAGGACAGTGTTGGGAAAGATGTGTCTTTAGATGTCCGCAATGGTGATAACATAGAGGCACCGGAATATCGAATTGATGACCGCTTAGTGTTAGAGGAAAAACATGAGGTTCCCAGTGAGGTCTCATCTGTGGAAACCACCAAAGGCTCCCCTAGTGACGGCCTTTATATTGACGAAGAAGAGGTGGTTTCCGACAAGAGTGAATACAACTCTGGACTGAGTCAAAATCAAGAGGACTGTGTCTTCCGTCCTAAAGAAGAAATCGATGGAGAAGAAATGTTCGAAAATGAGATTAAAAGTGAACCTCTGAGCGTTGAAGGGAGCTCTCAAGCTGTTGGTACGCAGGCAGAGTATGATTTGAAGGAGGCAGAAACAGCAATAGTTGACGGGAATCCTGGTCCGGCATCGATGACAAATTGTGGGACGAAATTCCTGGGTCCATTAGAACAATCAATAGCTTATAGGTAGGGTTTTGATCAGTATTGTTTCATCTCCACATTTACCTCGAATAGTGTTCTATATCCAGCAACTACTTAACATTCTCTGAGTTTTTACTTGAGAAACAACAAAACGTTAGAGTTGTTTATGCAAAGCAATAAACTCATCAGTGACATTCAAAGTAAAAATGCTTTTTTTTATCAAATATAATAGTAACAATAAGCTTTGCAGGTACAAAATGTGGTCACATGCGTACAAGACTTTCCGCATAAATCCGTTTCTCCTCCCTCCCGGTCTTGGACAAGTTCCTCAGTTTGTTCGCTATCCTGCGCGACATCTATGTGAAGTGCGCACGGAGACAAGGGACGATAAATGCTATGTGAAACTGGGTGTGAAGTACGAAGTAGTTGTCGCGAATCCACCGAAGGTAAGTAAATCTGCGTTTCTGTGCGGTTTTATTCTCAACAAAAACGTGGCCCATCATCATCTGAGCAGAGTTAGTTTAGTCGGTTATTTTCTTCGGAAGTTCCCCGCTGATTTTCGAAGAAATTGTGCACAGAGCCAAAAAAAAAAACAATAATCGAGGAATATGTCGCGGAATTAGGAAATTAACAAAACGCAGTATTCCAACTGGTTTTCCAGTTTTGGGTACGAACGCATCGTTGATCTCTTCGTAACGTTGATTCCAACAATTTGCATCCGAGATCACAAAGCGTCTAAACCCCCGTTTTGGAGAGGTTGTACATTGCTAATTTCGTGGACCATTCAAGCTGAATGGTCCCTCCTCTGGTGTCTGCCTGACGCAGCTGCATCGCTTTCTAGCATGCGTCACGCTTTTCGATCGATAAGATCAATAGTGGTACAAGCCTTGCCACGTCAGTTTCGCTCACCAAACTGGCAGGAATCTGTTCCAATAAGTGCTCTAAGGCTGGTATGGGAAATATGATGGACACTGTTGTAATCAGCGTGCTGAGAAGGTTCAGTCTTCGTTGATTTCCCAAATACGAAAATAAGATGGGACTGCCTTTGACGCTTCTATACTTCTTTGAAAATGCAGGAAGCGAGAATTCTGTTAATAATATTGAATGACATCAAGCTGTTCACGATGGATGAATGAGGGGCTACGGAAACAAAGAGTGATGTGAGATGATCAGCTTTGTTCTGGGCTTTAATCTCGGAGTTATAAACGTTTTGAAAGCCCGGGTATGGTCCATATGCTGCCAAATCATCGACAACCTGTCGAGAATTAGTTTGTTGAATTTAAATTCAACATAATTCAGCAGGTGTTTGGGGAAGTGCATCACCAATGAGTGGATCTCGCACTTTTCTATAACTGGATATTGATGCTTTCGTCACATTAGGATTATAGAAGTGGCAACCAGGCAGGTGGAGGATTACCAAAGGGGGAACGCAGCGCAGGCACACCAAAATGCAGTTTGAGATTTCTGTAGACGTTCTCGAACATCTCTTGCGATAACCCAAGGCTTCGTTACTAGTCATCTCACAATCAGTTGCACTTAAATGTTATTGTTACCCTACGTACACTTGACCTGGCACAAGCCTATTCCTCACCGTACGAAATTCCCATCTAAAAATATTGCTAGACCTGTGGAACCTCCGCGAACAAACATATTACAAAACGATCAAGTATGTATGGATCCCAGTAAATCATTGAAAATAATTAATTTGTGCTTAGCTGCTGGCAGTGACACCTTTTTGGCGAAAATTGATCCCTTTGCGCGTTTCTTTTATTCCTCACTAGAATCCATAGTGATTTCGTGAAGACGACAGTAATCTTATGAGGAAGTTCCTAGTTTTGTACGTGCGTGTAATCATATCCACCTAGAACAGGTAACTTCTAGCAATACTAGTAAGGAAGGTAGTAAGGATATGTATCGAGCAAGTATTTGTGGCTCGTATTTATTGTTGCAGTCAGAAACGCAAAGCTTTCTGTAACATTTGACAGTATATTGAAAAATTTTCTGTTGTTTGTATGACCTGTTCAGTTGTAGATTTAATAAAAAAAATATTCCATTTAATTTTCTACAAGCACAAACTCGCAATTTTGTCGAATCGATTACACTCGCCGGCTGCTCCAGATTTGGACTACAATAGGTAAAAGTCATGGAGCTGTTGCAAGTGAAATGATTTCGGGTCCAGGAAAAGGTGGTTCCAATGTAGCTTTTTGTACATAGATGAAGGGAGTCTCATCAGCGAGCATCTTTCTGATGTGTTCTGCTCAACCCCAAGTCATTTGTGATTTGCTTTTACATAAATGGTCTTCACATACTGTTTTTTTCCTCAAATTTCTTGGCCGAATTTCTGATGCCATCATTTTATAATGTATCGTTTTATACGATTATCTTTTCTAGCTGCCAAATGAGCGCAACTGGAAGGAGATCTATGTTGGTGATGTGCTCTGGGTCCGCTGGAGGAAGAACGAGTACTGGCCTGCTACTGCATACAGCATCGCGGATACGGCACCCATGAAGGTGTGCATTAGAGCCCTGTAAATACAACACTCAATGAGTCAGTTTGGAAATTTTATTAGTGTTATGTGCATAGTTGAAGGTCACTGTCCTCTGGATCAATGACAGAACCGAGAGCACCGTCGACTACACTGCGGTGGATTCGTTCGACATGGCTTTCCACATAAGGTTTTTCTTTTTCTTTTTTTTGGCTGCTACTGACACCTCTTGTAAATTGTCATCTGGATACAAAGCACATATGCATGACACATGCGTGTAGAAGCGCAGCGTTAGGCCACTGTTAGGGATGGTTATGAAGACAAGCTCAAATGTAGGTGAACAGTTTGAGAGGATTCCTTGTCTCTCTCTTGTACTTTAACTCATTTTTTTTTTGTTGATATGGTCGGACTTCACATCAAGTATCACGGAGTTTTTTCTTTTTGTTTTTCGAAAGATTTTGATTGCTCAGTGTTGGCCTTCAGATACGATGCTCGTCGCAGTGACGCAAAGTACGTCAAAGCCGTTGCCACCGCCCTTCGTTACATGGGCAAAATGGGCTTCTGGGAATGGTAATTGCCTAGTTTTCAAGCGTTCGCTTCATCGGTGACCGCTATGACCACTCTACTTTCCAGCCATATTACCGCGAAAGTGTACGACGAGATCGTCAAAGAGGAAGGAGAGTCGTTCTGCCGACACATTCTACCCGAGGAGTTGCAGAAGATAAAGGGAAAGGCGAAGGTGCCAAAATTGCCAAAAGAGGCGAAGAAGGACGATCAGGTTGGTCATCGTAGGCTGCTGCTGTATTTCAGTTAGAGTGTAGCACCCTGCATCGCCATGGAAAGCGACAGTGATTCCGATATATCGATCGAATTTGGGTAGAGCACCGCGGGCGTCGCTGCACGAAGCATCGATAATCGATACATATCAAAACCAGAGTCAACTAAGCGGCGGTGACTCAGGGTGCTATGCGCAGTATAGGGTAAGCATTTGTAGTGATGTGCCTGCAAGAAGAAAAAAACCTCGAGTAAATATTAAGGAATTGATATTAAAACTTAATGGGTAAGGGTGGGGTATGGATTTGGAATTTTCTAGTTTTGATAATAGAAAGCTGTCCAAATAGTAATAATAATGTTTAAATAGTTGTTTGATGAATAAATAAATAACAGGAAGCTTCACATGAGTTGGAGCGGTTTAATTTTATGTCATTTCTTGAAATTTCAGACAAGGCTGCAGAGATCTGAGGAGATACTCCAGGCGCTACAGGCCTCTCACTTTATCGATATCTATCAACGCTCTCCTTTGGTTGGTAACGCTCTGCCATTGACTCAGCAGATGTAAGTTTTATTTTTTAACTGCTATAACGATCAGAAAGAAAACCTGTTGCATACAAGAAATCTGCCCTTTTTAGAGTCGACGATTATCAGGGAAGCAAAGAGTACGCAAGCGGAAACCTTGACCCGTTGTTCGTGGACGGAACGATGTTGTGCTTTGATGAGGATGTGAAGGCATTCAACTTTGATCCGGAAGTCATGGGCTCAAATGAAATAGTGAGTGCAATTACAGTTGTAGATGGAACGAGTGATTAAAATGCAGCATCTGGGACACATTTTGCTTCTGAGATTAGCTGTCTAAATGCCTTGTCCCCACTCCATTTTCCTATTTCGGCTCTTAGCTGAGTAGATCCAGGGCTCTCTCGACACACAGACTCCAGCGGTCTGGATAGGATATTTTGACCTAGCCTCGGGACCCATTTTGCTTGAGAGGTCTTTACCTGCTGTATTTAAGACTTGGTATTAAGGTCTTGTTAACTCCACATACCCCCATAACTCCTCTGTTTTGGAACTAGGAGTGCTCATAGCTTGATGTGCACATAGGTTAGAAGAAAAGTTGTTTTCCTTGTTGTCTATTGGAGAGGGATATCTAGCGGCAGGTTTTTACTTCTTCAGTCTTGTAATATCACTCCGACACATCATTGACATTTGTTCCATCTGTGTTCAAGCTGTATTAGTATAGGATACGCATAATTTGTTCTCGCTGTAGGTTCAATGGGACGGTGACAGTGGGATGACGTCGTCTGGCTATGAGACAACTGATGCCTCTCTTGGCAGTGAGGTTCCGCCTGACGATTCTGACGCTTCCGCGCACAATGCGAATGCTCTCGATTCTGACACAAAGGAAGAGGAGGTACAGTGGAGCTTGCGTGCATGGTAGCTGTTCGTGGATGCTGCATAGTATTGCTTCTTACCCGTTATTAGTTGTCTCCACGCGTTCTCCTTGCGTTTTTTTTTTAATTGCACTGCATCGCTTTGCATGATGTTGGCCGTCCGGATACGGACACCTCGGAATTTGGGTGGATTATTGTGGCTATTCAGACGTGCAAGTAATAATGTTCTTGCTTGAACAGTCAGACGATGACGATAGAACTTTCACCGAAACTGTTGGTCAGATCCGCTTTTCTTTAGTACTTATCTATAGCAGCGAGCGTCTGAATGGCCGCGGTTCAAAGAACAGAAAAATCCCCGGACTGCTCTGCTTTATGCCATGTCCCGTTGTTTTGCATAGAGGGTATGCAGAATTTCCCTGCTTCTCTAGTTTAGTACTAGCTTTCAACCCTCAGCTTTTAGACTTATAATAGTAGCGAGATAGTTAGAACTGGATCAGGATGACCACTACTCTGCTTGCAAGGCGCATTTCGGCAACAGAAATACTTCTAAAGCACTTCACCACTGCATAGGTTACTCTGAACCTTTTGCGATTGCCCTTCTTCAGTGGCCATTTTTTTAATGCATTTTATTGCTATAGTTGTCGAACACTAACTTCTTAGAGTTATTGGTGGCTGTTGTGTTTAGCATGATCTGGGATTCCACAGGTGTGATCAGTTTGCTCAGTTCATGTTGCAGAAATCTGCTGCAGTACCATGTTAGCGAAAGCTATTTGGTAGTCCTGATACTTCTTCCAACGGAGGAACTCTGTGGTTAGGTTTGTGTAATGGCACAGATATTTCGACTGATGTTCTGGCCATTAATGCTTTTTTCACACGTAGTGTAAAAGCATCGACTAGACGGTTCAAGCATGCCTGTCGTCAAGTTACAGATGGCTGTTTTTCTACAGTCTGGTTGTTTATCATAGGGATAGGTGTGCTTTCATTTCAAGGAGTACGCGTCTGGGTACTTTGACTTACAACATACATAGAATAATGTATCGTCTGTCCTTTGTGCGCTGTTACCCTACCATGAGCTCAAATCTGAAGGATGGGGATAGCTATTCGAATACACCAACCGTACAACAACGGCCCCGCCCACTCTTCCTACGATGCAGTACAGCACGTAATTTTGATCAAAATGAATTTTTTATCCTCAATTTGATTTGAGAAGTGCTTGAGTTGGCTTTGATAGAAGAATACGTGTGTACCAGAAAGTGATCAGGTATTTTTTATTGATAGCCATCGACGACTAAGCGAAATTCCGCGAGAACATCTGGAACGCTTTTCGGCACAGGCGCTTTGCCCCTTCAATCTCACATGCAGTTGCTTTTTTTTCTGCTCCGCTTGAAGAGATACATCGATATTTTGGTGCGGACAAAGCGCCAACATATCGATTTATCCGGGCTGGTTTAGCTTGCACTTTCGGTTTCTGGGGACTCTTTCGTTAAAGTGTCACACAACAGCCACCTACATAACAGAGGAAACTAACAACACGATTAAGCTTAAAATACTGGTGGAATTACGTTGGAATAGTTTAAGCAGTTCCTAAGAAGCGCTAACGCTCAACAGGGCTTCTTTGTCATTTATTTGGACGACGAAAGAACTGAGTAAGACTTGTGAGACAACGGAACCAGAACCAGATCCTGTAGAGGGAAGCTCACATGTTCGGAAATTCAGTAGTCTGCCCCTACCTTTTAAACACTCTGCTTATCAGCTGTTCTGAGAAGCCAGTGGTCACTTGATTTACATCTGAGCGTTTTATGCCTGATAAGTGGGTTATTTTAGGGAATGTATTGTAACTAAAAATAAGCGAACTAGTTCACATGTTGCTTTTAATGGCGGTTGCTGAGATTTTTGCGTTTCAGTAGAATATGTTAATTAGTAGAAGTCAGGGGAACGATATCTCTCTCAGTCGCCGTGATCTCGTGCCTGAGAACATCGGCAGATGTTTTGGAAAAAACACAACACTTAAACGTCTGCTTTTTTTTCAACCACTTGCGAATGTTTGGGATCAGCACGGATCGCTCTGCTTCTCTGGCTAAGTAGCACCTGCTGAACAGCAAATAATGGCATGAACAGTTGATGTGCTGTTGTATCATCATATCAAGAAACTAACATTGAGGAATGATATAGGCACTGAGATGTGCTCATTAAACAAAGGATCTTCCACGGATAATAAAACGATCACATTGATTTTAGTTTCCTCAACCGTTCTCGGAGATAGATGCCCTTCGCCTTACGAATCCCGAGAAGCTACCACCGAAGAAGAGACATGGAACCAGATCCGTCACTCCAAAACCGGCACCGAAGAAGAAACGCCAGTGAAATGGATTCTTTTTGGACCAAATCCTCTTCTGATACTGCCTCGCTCTTTCACGCATTATTTCCATATGTCACAGTGCCTTTAAAATTCTGCCAGATTTTGGACATTACAGTAACCCTTTCTCAAATGTTGGTGGAAAGATTTTTTGTGTTTTTGTTGTTTTTTTTGTGGAGATATAAGTTAAAGCTACCGCAGGTAGTTTTGTTGACTAATATTATAGATCTGGATTCTTACGTGTATCATTCTATTGTTCAAATCTATTTTGTTATCCTTCTCCGCTGACACCGGTGTGCTCCTCTCGGTCATGCTACTTCTGCGTCGTTTTGTTTAATTGTTCTTGTCTGCTCTTCACAATATCTGTTGTTCCATTCTCTTCATTTTGTTTCTCTCGAGCTTCATCTACTCCAAATCAAATCATTTCTTCCTTCATGAGCTTCTGAGTTCATCTGTTAATAGCTTTTCCGACAGTTTCTAGCTAATAATCGAGATTTGGTTAGTTGCTATTGCCACTCAGCACCTCTACCAACTCTAGAAACCTTACTGTTGAGCCTTTCATGGTTCTGTTGTCTCAGTAACAGCTCAAAGATCTCCAGATTTAGAACTGGTTAGCTGTTATCTTCTGTACCATAGTATTACTACACTTAAATACCGATGTTGGTGTTGTTCAGTTGGTCTACCCGTTGTTCGTGGATTTCATCCACCAATTCCATAAAATTCAAATTGTCCTTATGATTTGTTTTTCAAATGGAATAAAGTGTGAATAAAGTAAAAAGTGTATGTAGTTTGATTGAGTTCGATTCCATGTTCTTATCTTCTGCCGTGGAAAAAAAGACGTGAGAGCGCCTCGATCTATTCCTGTCAGGGCGCTGACGCGAATGGTTTGGTGGCTGACATGAGCACAGTGTAAAGTGCAGCATGTTTGTTGCACACGAGAGAAATGTCTCAGAACCTGAGAAGTGATGAATATGAGGAGGAAATCACGCTCGGCGATGATGTCACTGATACCACAGACGATTATGCATGTAAATCGTGGTGTTTTTGGTGCAATGTTGCGTAGTTGTGGTGATGCAGAAAGATCGAAGTCCACGCGGTCGTGGAGGTCACATATGTTTTCCTCAGGCCCTTCGTCGGGGTTTCCTTTTCATTGTGGAAGTTTCAAGCTGATTTTCTGAAGTAAGATTTATTATGGATGATTATTGGTATCCGTGGTCCCTACCCCGTGAACAGCTGGCACTCAATGGTAGGTATATCGGCCAACACTCTCACACAAACACTCGTAATGTCCAATGTCCAGCCCTTTCTTCTCTTTATTGCAGTGGAAGTAGATCGTGCTACATTGTCATTGTAGTCTTTTCTTTGTTAGCCTAGAACTGTGTAATAGTTCATAGATGAAGTGGTGACCTTGTTGGATCCTCCGTGATATCATTGTTTGTTTGTGTTTATCGGCGCTGTCACATGAATCACATGAACATTGGTCTCGATCCCTCGCCGAGATGGCCTCGATTTTCTTATTATCTAGACCCGGAAGGCAATCAGAGGGAAGCGGGGGGGGGGGACGTTCAACAGCTTCTTTTTTTTCCTCAAAGCCGGCGGGTATTGATTTCTTTGGGATGTCAGCTTCTTGGCGATGAATCATTACACCTTGGCCCTTTAGCATCCCTTGTGACTGATTGCAGCTTTTGGTTCATCCAAGAGTTTGTTTTGCCCATTATCCGTTTTTCTGAACTCGTCCTTCCGGTCCCCCACATCAATCAGCGGCTGCAAATACGGGAAGTGACGTCGTGTGGTGGGAGGGAGTTACCAGTCGCCACCATCGGTCGCATCAGACGGACGGCCGCGCTTGCCTCGGTGTGCCCGACTGAAAAGTGTGGTTTCTCGGCTGTCCTTTCTGTTCATAGAGGGCGTCTCCTAGCAATTCTCCGCCTCGCACTCTCGAACTCGCCGCCTCTCGCTTCGTCAGCGTGGATTTGCATCAGCACCACACCACAGCCCAGTCGCTGCTCGGCTCACTGACAAGTGTGCCATCAGCTGTGCCCATGAATATTCGTTATTAGATTCTGAAATATGGATCAACCTGAAAAGCACGCCCATCATGAGGTTAATGCCTTCCAGGACGAGGTAAACGCTTTGATATCTTCATTTTCCATACCGTAATACTGGTCTGTTATATCATTTCTTTGATGAAGTTGCGAGCACCGTAGGAAGTTGACTTGTACGACTCTTGTCTCGTTCTTCTCTTTCATTTTACCGTCTTTGTTGGAGCGAAAGTAGGCCTGAAATCTAAGTTGAGGCGGTGGGCTCTCACTAGTAAAACATTCTATTCTTTGGAAACGTTTGGAACGAAAGGGGTCATGCCACATTGTTTTTATTTTTAGCCATTTCCTCAGCCCACCGTTTAGCGTTAATATTGAGCTGTTAATATAAATGCTAATGACTGTACTTTCTTATCGAAAAACCGTCGAGCAGTTCAATTCCGTCTTCTTTCGCAGTGCAGTCTTTCTTTTGCAGTGCAGTCGCATCAACACTGCCTTGATAGGCCCTTCTTCTATATAGGTCGTCTAGAAGCCTTGCAATAGATTGACTTCATGCTTAGAAAAGGTTGAATTTGATCAGAGTTTACCTGAAGCATATCCGCTGAAAATTGCTGGCCAGTGTAGCCAGCAGCTTACCTGAAAATATCTAGATGCCCTTAAGTCGGAATCTGTTATCTTGGGACTGCACAAGTTATCAAGCTCATATAAAAATGTTCATTCCGTCTCAGTACTCACTTCTACATGGCCTAATGTTTTGATATATTTAATTTCTTCCCTTCCAGGAAATGGAGGGGCAAGGGGCTCCTGGAGGGGACCCCGGTCCCCTTCCCGATATCAAAGCGATGAGCCAAAAAAGAAACATCCGTAGGCTCGACTCTATAGTGCCAACGGCCGGAAAAGAGGGAGCTGACATTCAGTTCAACCTCTATAAAGGTCGTGGAGTTGCCGTTTTTACATCTGGAGGTGACTCACAAGGTAAGAAAGGAAACATTGTCTTATGGTATTGCTTGTTATTGCTGATTTATCGTTATGCATGCTTTAGGAATGAATAGCGCTGTGCGATCGGTGGTCCGCATGGGAATTTACCTCGGTTGCAAAGTGTTCTTCATCAATGAAGGCTATCAGGGAATGGTTGACGGTGGTGACAACATCGTGGAAGCCAATTGGAACTCGGTCTCTGACATCATTCAGAAGGTTGGTTCTGCCTAAGCTGTTGTGGTTTGTTGTCGTGACGAAAACGAACATCGAATGTACACATTTGCGCATTTGCAGGGAGGAACGATTATTGGCTCAGCGCGTTGTTCGGATTTCCGCAAAAGAGAGGGACGATTAAAGGTGATTATGTTGGCTTATCTCACGTATTTGCCGCAAAAACTCGTGTGTACATACGAATGTGTAAGTGAATACGATTGCACCTAACAGGCCCTCATCTTACAATTGCTCATCATATCTTGTTGACAAACGGCCCATGCTGTTATTACCGCTGTCACTGTGGTGGGCTTAGCATGAGGGAATGAGACAAATGGAGCGTAGCGTCGCAGTCTTCGAACTTGTGCGGGCAAATCTTGAGGAGTCCAAAATGTGCCAGGGGGCATCCATAGCATGCGCCAGTTCATTCGAGCCATCCGAGTTTTTTCGCCGCCCCCTCTTCGTCCCTGCAGCGTCAATTGATTTAGGCGTTCTGATGGCATGCGTTTCCTGTCCGACTCAACGATTTTTGAAATTACCGCCGTCAAGGTCGAATCCATCGTCTCAAGACGAAACCAGTTTATCGTCAATTTTCGGAAACATCAAAGTTTAGAGGCTAGAAAAAGAAGTGTGGGTACAAGGTACGCATGTAATCTCCGGGGGCCTCCTCAGCGTGGATCTTTCTTTAGTTGGGGAGTGAGCGGAGTTGAACGCCCATTTAACGATTGTTGCCATCCTGGCATAGAGGATAAAGGTAAAAAATGCATCGATTATGTGTTGCTGCGTGATGCATGGGATAACTTCAATATTGGCATTGCAAAAGAATGAGGGATGTATCCGCTCCACGCGAAAGTATGAATTTGCACCATATTGCAATGAAATTCAGGGTATTTCGTTTTGTAGTGGGCTTCACCTTAGTAATGGTTCGCGTGGGTGTAATGTTTGGATGATGAATCACGAAGTTCATTATCTTATCTCTCTTGTGCTGTTTGCAATTAAGAGACCATCTGCCTAAACTGATCTTTTCTTCTGAGTCTGCCAGTTTATTACTTTTCTGATACTTTATTGTAGTACGTTTCGCCGGGGAAGATGGTTTAAGAGACATTAGAGGAATAAACGAATGCGTAAGCGTGCGATACTGAGAGAGGCACGTAAAGAAGGCAGGGATGGACAGGTCGTGCGTGCATTCGAGGGGACGCGCTGTAGGATAGGGAAATGAAGATTGCTAACATAGCTTTTCACCCATCTGCCATACTACTGCTGTTACTGCTGAGACTATTTGTACTTGCGTTCTTCACCTTAGCCTTCAGCGAAGCCATAGTCCAATTATCCTATTTTGTCTCCATTTGGATGCTTCACCATGGTGCAATTGGAATTCCCAATATTCTGTTCTAAATGTCATCAAATGTAATGACGCCATAAGTTGTTGCTGCAGCTTATGTCGCTGTTTTCTCTTTCAACGACTGATATGTTTTTTTTTTTTGGACAAAGCCTTCAAATCTTTGTGGCTTGATAGGTTTTCTTGCAGTTTGGTTTCACATTTCTTCTGTTGCCCTTTTATGATGAAATTTGGAATCTGTTCTATGCAATGTGCACGTATTCGTTTAATCTCAACAAAAAACTTCATTTTAATGTTTTACGCAGCAAAAACGTTTCAGAAAAACTGAGGGTAGCTGTAGCTTTCTGCTCTGTGTCTGTTAGATCTCCCTAAGAATTTGTAAACTAACTTATTATGATTTACCATCATTTAATTTAATCTGTCCTTAGCATAACGTTCCTTCAAGTGCATATAACGTCCTCAGCTTTTGAACGCTTTTTTTTTCGTTGGAAAACTTTCATTTTCCAGGCTGCTTACAATCTCATCGAAAAAGGCATCACAAACCTGGTTTGTATCGGTGGTGATGGTTCACTTACTGGTGCAAATCAGTTCCGAAAGGACTGGCCAGGTCTCATCAAGGAGCTGGTGGACACGAAAAAGGTAGCTCAATCCGCAATCATTACTGTTCTATGGAGACGTAATTTATCTTCAGATCACGCCAGAAACTGCTGCCAATCATCCCAACATCCAGATCGTTGGTCTTGTTGGATCCATTGATAATGATTTCTGCGGTGATTTTATGTACATATCAAAATTCATGAGTAACTGAGACTGATTCTTTTACGGAGCCCTTTGTTTATGGGTTTTGTTATGAAATACAATAGATTGGGGTTTAAGGAACTGACATGACTATCGGAACCGACAGTGCACTGCAACGTATCACTGAGTGTATCGACGCTGTAGTGGCTACAGCCCAGAGTCACCAGCGTTCCTTCGTCGTTGAGGTAGATAGACTCGGTATCGTAGGAAATGTGATAAAAGTTGAAAAGCAACTGGTTTTTCTTCAGGTCATGGGTCGTCATTGCGGTTATCTAGCCCTGGTCGCTGGTTTGGCATCTGAGGCTGATTTCTGCTTCATCCCAGAATGGCCTCCTCCAGTCAACTGGCGTGAGATTCTCTGCAAAAAACTGCAAGAGGTAGGTGATGGGCTTATGTGGTGTTTTGGGGCGTTGTCCGTTATCAATAGGTTCTTAATCCAAGCTTATGAAGTGTCCATATATGTTATTGATTCGTTGCCAGATGCGCGCTGAGGGCCAACGGTTGAACATCATCATGGTCGCTGAGGGAGCAATCGATCGTGACGGTACCCCAATTTCAGCTGATCTCGTGAAAGACGTCATCGCAAAAACGTTGAACTACGATACGAGGGTTCGTAAGTATTGCCGAAATGTTTTTGGTGATGGAGGAGGATTATAGGTTTTGGACTTTGGACAAAGTGTATTAGGAGTATTCAAAGAGCTGTGTAGAACCATGTGAAACCAGTCGTCTGTGCATATTTGGGTACTTATTTGACCCTAAAAGTTTAGCAAAACTGCCCCACTCCTTGGACTTGCGTAGAAAAACATTAGCATTCAAACTCAGGATTTTTCTGTGCAATGAATGCACATATCTGCAAAAGACTGAGGCAATGAAAAACAAACTAGCGGTAGTTGAGGATTCATAAAGATATGAATTTCGATCCTCGTCTTTGTTTGCTGTCCACAATTCAATTAATGGCGGTTTATGTCTCGAATCATGGCCAGTGTTGAAAAACGTGATTCATGGAATTTGTTTTTCCGTCCCTTAATTCGTGAAAATTTGTTTGTTGTTCAGAAGTGGTAATTTGATTAGTTTTCCATCACTGCGCAAGAGGCGTGCCTACATGTACATTTGCACTATTGCAGCACTCTTTAGCTGTTTACTTGAGGACGTAGCAGTGTTATGTCCGCAAGATAATTTATGGACAACTTTGCACTTCTGTAAGGGATCTAATGGATAGGAAAGGGCCCTTGGGACTCTGGTATGAGAGTCATTTTGATTCAATCCTTCAAAAAAGCAATTGGTTCACTGTAATGTGCTGGTTTTTCACCCTCTGGATAGTTAAATCTCTGATTAAATTTGTAACCGTTTTAGGTCACTGTATTGGGTCATGTCCAACGTGGTGGTGCTCCATCTGCATTCGATCGCCTTCTTGGCTGCAGAATGGGTGCTGAGGCAGTGTTAGCCCTTATGGAGATGAATGAGGTGCTGTCTTCTTTGGTTACTTGGTTGCTTCTCGCTATAGAGTTGTTAGTCGGATTTTTTAGAGTACCATAACCTTATTATTAGTTCTCTACTCAGGAGTCTGAGCCATGTGTCATCTCCATTGACGGTAACCAAATGGTGCGTGTACCTCTCGTGCAGTGTGTGGAGCGCACTCAAGCGGTCAGTTATGCATTCACGCCATAAATGTTTGTTAAGCTTCGTACTTGTTTCCGTGGGAGAGGTAGTTCCCCAAGACGGCAGCTAATTGCCGCG
>KN726882.1:0-10803 GCA_000816745.1 Ancylostoma duodenale
GTGCGTCTTTTCCGGAAGCGTCCTTTCCATGATGTTGCAGTCACATAGTTCCACTGACCGATCCATGAGAGTCCAGCAGCGCTCTTTGCTCCATTCCTAACCTATACTTTCTAAACAGAATCAACTTATGTACAGCAGACTATTTTCGTTCAATGATGTTCTTGTTTTCTTCGAAACGATACTGCACTTGAGATGTCCCACTATTTATCTCATCCCAGACTTCTTCAAAAGTTTAATGTCAGGTGTTGTTCTTGAGTACTATTATTTGTTGTAATCTTCTATCATTTTGCGTCATACAATGGATCTACTCGTCTGGCTTGAACGACATTCCGTGTCTGACGTTAAGCACCACCGTCTGGTAAAAATTGTCCGAGGGCTGTTTTAGAGTTGTAAGGGTGTTTATCCCGGGTTCTCTGGGTACGCTTCTCACTCCACTCTCTCTTTGCGTAAACTGTAAACGACTCTGTATTCAATTAATCTTACTGTAACAAACACCTGCTAAGCAGTAACAATTTTAAAGGCGCTTGGTAATAAGCACACATTGTAGGTTCTAACATTTGCAGTCAACATTTATATTCACAATTTACAATCCCCCATCGATTCCATCTATTCCTCCGGGAGTTCTCATTTTCCTAGCGCGTGACATTGGTATTTTTATAAATTGAGAAGAAAATACATTTCTCTGAGATTGTACTGGTTCCCTTGTAAATGGCCGCCTCAATTATGAGGTAGTCCTGAAGTTTTCTTTATGCATCACCTATGGGTATGCAGCAGTAGAATGGGACCCGAGCAGCCCAAACTCCACGAATGAGGCTAGCACAAAATTCTCGGATTCCAAGAATAAGTTTAAGAGAAAATCAATTCCAAGTTCAAATTTTAACAAGTTTCTTCCCCCTGAAAAAATATGAGAAATAGTAATAGAAATAAAGACTTGAAAATAGACTAGTACGAAGTTCTCAATCATTTCATAAGGCATTCTTGGAAAATTTGGCGACCTTCCCCCCTCCCCCCCCCCCCCTCCACCGCCCCGCATTCGAAAGATATCGTGTAGATTTTGACGAGTACGAGCTCTCCAATATCAGTAACATCGTGGTCCTGCTGGATTTTTTGCTGGAGTGCCTCTGTAGGAATGTTGCTGGGAGGTCTTTGCACCACGAAATCCATGGGTCATTTGCTTCCTAGAGCGGTTATTCACAATATTAAGGACGAAATTCGAAAGAACCTTTCCTAGGATTCTAGAAGGGATCTGTAAAATTCTACTCGTAGCTTTTTTTTCATTGCTTTTATTCCTTGTAATTGATAATAGTATGTTGAGTTCGAACATGCAAGTGAGAACTGGTCGTGAGGAAAACCATTCAAGCAACATTCCTTAGAGAAAAAAGAATTTGGGTTACGCTGACAGCTGGCTTGACGCCAGTCACTTTTTTCAATATTTCTCTCCCTCGAGTACGGCGCAGGTGTCGCTATGAAATCTAAATCTACAAAACTATCTTTTTTCACAGGTGGATTTCCTTTACAATGTCTAAGGCGTTGTTATCTATTCGAAAGGTCACTTCTTTATTGAAGCCTCATAAATCTTCGATGGTGTTGTCCCAAGAGCGTAAAACGTTGGATCCCTTTCTTCTTAAGCTTTAAAATCTCTGCGGTTTCGCAAGGTATGCTTCCGCTGAATGTTTCCACATGCAGCAAAGCGTCAGGTGTTGCGGTGTGTATGTTCAAACTATCACTCAAAGCCTTGTTTACGCTCTGTTCTAATCAGACTCTCGCCAAGAAATTTTTGATGCTCGTTTATGACCGTTGAATTTATCTGCTGCTCATTTAGGCGGCCACTGTAAGTGATGATCAGCTGTTCAACGCAGTTTCGGAGGCGTTGTACTTGTTGGCAAATGCACAACGGTTGTGTAAGAAGAGGGAGAAACTACTCAAGTAACACTTGTAACTAATATCATTGTTACTTTTTTCTCGTTAGCAGTAATGACTGGTTTGCAGTGAAATGAAGGCGATGCGACAAGGTGAAGTGGATATGATGAAAGCGATACATGCCGACCTTCCAGCCCACTTGCAATCAGTGGTGAGAATCGAGGGGGACAGTGTCTTCATCAATGAAGCAGGTACGAAATCTTATAGTTATAATGGGAATTACGTGGATTTTTTAAAGTTTTGTTTCAGGTCTTGCCAGCGGATTACCATCAACGGCGAGCGCACCAGCATTCCAACAGTCTTATAATCCAGTCACGGTTCCTCCGGGCATGTATGTGAAGTGAGTTCTAGTGCTTAATATTATGGGAACAGCTGTGATGTTATGTGATGGTGCGATTATTTCAGCCCTAACCCAGCGCCGCCAGTAGGCATAACTCCGTTCCTCGTCCCTCCTGGAGTACCAACTATGATGGCATCGAAACCGACTATATCTGTGATACCACCGGTGTTATCTTCAGGTAGCATCCTATCGTTTGCGTTTAGATCTGCTACTCATAAATTTTGATGAATGATGGATGTAAACTACGTTTTAAAGCTATTCAACCGGTTGCTGAGTCGACATCAGGGACAACGGTCGCCGTACCACCTCCTGCGAAATCTGAATCGCCAGATGTGGATGCTGGAGCCGAGTCGTCGATGACTTCATCGTTCACGAATATGCCGTCTTCGTTCTCGCATCCTCCTCCTCCGCTATCATCTGGTCCGCCTCAGCCAGCTGCGGCTCCATCTACGGTTCAAGCAGCTGTGAGTAACCATGAGGTTTCAGCCAGCTGCACCTTCTCGGTTGCAGATAAGGAATTATTTTTGCAAAAATACTGGATGAGCTTCTGGAACTTGGTAAATGTTTCGTTTTCAGTCCTCTCCTGGTCCGGCCCTCGCTGGCCTGCCTGATTTCTCGAAGCCACCTCCAACGCTACGCCCTGTCAACGGAACGGTATGCAAGAAAATGAATCACGATTTACAGCAGGACTCCTTGATGGGGCGGAGCTTGTTGGGTACGGATTTTTTGTCCGTCTCACATGTCCTCGAAAGATGCACACTGTGATATGTAAATGTCGCGATATTCTTCTCACAATTCCGATCTACCCCGCCCAAGCTCCGCCTTACGATAAATTCTCTTAGAATTCCTCAGGATTACTGTGCATGTTGCCATTATCCATGCCATCAACGTGAATCATACGTTTTTAGTCAAATGGTTCACTACCAAAGACGGGATCAAGTAGCGCATTGCCGGACGTAGCGATAGCAGCGTCAACTCGAAGTAGTTCGTCAACAGCCGTAGCGTCGTCAACAGTTCCTCCTCCGAGTTCGGCACCACCTCTAAACTTTAACATTCCGCCACCAAATGTTCCTCCAAGTGGATCCGGTTTGTACTTGCGTTCATTTGTAACGTTTGATGCACATAAACTTTCTTCGATCACACAGTGTAAATGTCAAGGTTTCATTCCGAGTTTTTGTAGGAACTGCTCGTGCACCTTATATGCAGCCGTCAAGTTTCCTTGGTCCTCCACAAGGTTTGAATTCATTTCTGTTATTCTACAGCTTTTTACTTTTACTTCTGCTACCTGGTTACCATGTCCGTTTTAGCAACGTCAACTCCAGCTGCTGCCGCGGACTTTACTAAGACTATCACGAATATGATCACCTCCGCATTGAAAGCTCCTGGGGTAAGTTCTTCAATCAGAAGTTCTCGCAAACCTTCCTTGGCTTCATTGCTCAATACACTCATCTTCAGCCTTTTTGATTTCGTTTCTGGAGTAAATCGAGCAAGTTCTCTTTTTTATGCCGGAACAGAGACAACAGTGCCTGTTTACTCAGCTGTCGTAGCAGCAGAGAACTACACAGAGTTCATTGTTTACCAATTCCTTCAGTACATTTTTCAGCTAGTTTTTCAACGTTGTGATTTACTACGTGTCCATTTGTTTTTTTAACCACGATTTATTCGTATCTCTCCGTTTTTGTTCTAGAATGCGGGAGTAAACGCGTTCGGAGCTGGACCGGGAATACGAACATACGTTGGCCCAAGCATGAGCCTCTTGGGTGGCCCGCCACAAAATTTGCATGATGGCGGAGGTGGCGACGGGGATTGGTCAAACAATCGTGGACGTTACCAGTACAGAGGTAAATCGGGTTATGGAAAGCGACAAGGAAATGATCATCGACGAGGTGGTTAGTTTTTTTTTTTTTTTTTTTTTTGCTATGAATTCATAAGGTGGGGCAGAGCTAATTTACGGTATTTAAGGAGTGTTATTCAGCAGGGTTTGATTAGTCCTGACCTTAACAAGGGGTTGCTAGGGGAATTAGTGAGGGCATAAATAATTTACGCTTTCTGCGACTGAGGAAAATGCCAAGGATCTACCCTACAAATGTGCTAAAAGAAACGTGCTCTTTGCTCACTTACTATATCCTTTCTGATGGCCTGCTTTACAACACGATTTTACTACTTTAGTTAGCGTTACTTCAAAGTAACTTTCATTTTTTGATTCTTCGCAAATTCGGACTACTGGGGAGTGTATTCCCTCAGATTCTCGCATTGTGTTACATTTTAAGCAAAGATATGAGGCAATGCAGTATGCTGACAGAGCAGCTGGATCGTTCAGTAATTAGAATGTAGTTGAGCACCAGATGTTGCTATGTATCCAAGAATTTACATTGAAGTTAGATAAGTGCTCAATACATGTAACATCAGTAGAATATGATCTTATTGTGAGTTAATGTGAGATTCCGTTAAGGAATTTTAAGCGTTTCTGTTAACTCTTACTTGGCCCCTACTTTCAAAATCAAGGCAATTGCCAACTGATTTAGTTAAAAAGTTTTAGAAAGGCAACGTGATGGAACGCCACGGTCTTTCGACTCGCCGAAACGCTAGAATATTCTGAACTTGCTTGTTAATTACCAATATGTATGTCATCATTTTGTTTGTTGCGAGTCGCCACATGATGCGAAGTTGGCGATTTTAATGTTTTATCAAACTTTTAATTTATTTTTTTGTAACGTTCCCCTGTTCCTCATACATTTCTTGTTGTTCCGTTTACTTATCGTAGATGTATTCATGTCAAGTTTGACTAGCTTGTTTTATTTTTCCTTAGCTCGCACCTTAATGGCATTTAAGCGCATAAGGCCAAGTTTTATAGAGTTTGCTGCACGTTTAGTTGTTCCGAGGCGTCTTGTCTACGTCCACACCTCTTTATTTCTGGATCCTTCGCCTGTCATATGAATTGTGATCCTGGCGTTGAGTTTGCTCGAAACTCGCCTGATGCTGTACGATTTTGCCCTATGTCTTCATTTGTTGCATACCCCTGCAAGTTTGACTATCTCGTGAATTTATACAGTTTTATGTTTCTATAATTCTAAATTCCTTTAATGCCAAACTGGCATGATTGACTTCCGAATGAAATCTCAGAATCCTATCATCATGGATAGATTTTTTTAGCTGGTAAATGTCAGAGGAAGAAAGTGTAATCGTATTCATGGTCTGAGGCGGTCATGGAGCAGAATTAGCTTCTAATTGTGTAGCTAAACTACAAATTATGATTGACGTTTAGTTGTAGGCCTTGTCCAAGAGTTGGTTTTGAATTAAAGCGCTTAGGATAAATCTGTTTTGGTGCTTAGCTCAGTTCAAAAAGCGAGCTGCAGCTCGTTTTAAACATCCAGCTTTCTTTTATTAGAATTAATTGTGTTGCAAAACGCGTTCGAAGTTCATCACTTTTTCCTCTGTCCTTCCTACTGTTAATTCGAGTACACAGTTCCTCCAACTTACTACGTTATTTTTTTTTTTGATTATCTACGTTTTATCATAACTTATTAGTTCGATCATGTTTTATAACACGTTGCGGTCTTTTATACAAATTTGTATTGTTTATAAAAGTGTTGTACGAGATTTGTATTCGTAAATGACTTGTAATTTCAATGTTGAGAAAATTGTTTTAACGTGTATTAATTGCTAGAGATGTTAATGTTTGTGTCGTCCTGTCGCTATTTCATTCAAATTTTGTTGGGTGAGTGACGAATGAATTTATAAATGTTGATTATGAATTTCCGTTTGTTCAGTGATTTTCCGATGTTCGGTATTGGCTACCGTTCGATATTTTGTGTGTGTCTGATGCTTCTGATGCAAATCGCCTGCACTAGTGCTACTGATAAGACCTATACGAAAGGAATGTTTGACAATCGTTTACAGGGTCCACGCTACTTCGTAGTTGGTGCACTGGTACAGTGAGGAAATGTTTGCGCACTATATTCCTCCAGGTTTGTACTTTTTTTTTCAATTTGTCTGCATAAAATTAGAAATTTTTATCAGTTCTGCTGTTATATGTGGGTTCGTGCATGTATCGTGCATTGATGATGCAATCACGTATCCGCATGTCGTTTAGAGCTGGCCGAATTGGTGCAGGCCGGTGTGTTCGTGCCGCTAGTGGGACCAAATGGCCGACCGAATGGCAGGACGCCACCGTACACATTGCCACTTGCCCATCTTCCAATGATGCATATGGCAGCACGAGTAAGTTTTTTTTTACTCTCTTCTAGAGTGTTTTCTTTGTGAATGCTTCGAGCATGTATACTGTTGTAGAATGTTCTGCGTTGTATAGAAACCCCTCAGCAGGATCTCTTCCTGAAATCATGAATTCCAACAAAAATTCATTTTCATTTCTTCTTCCCGCTATAAATGCTTGGGGAATTACGCTGATAAGAAAGCACTTGGGTCTCTTCTTTTTTGAACATTTGGATTTTTCGGATCTAGTCCTCAATGAATAATTAAATGACGAGTTATTCGATTTTTATTCGGTTTCAAGTATATTGGCTATGACTTATCGCGCAGTAGTAGCCGACATATAGTGTATTGTAGTTCGACCTTTCGAAGTCTAGAATTTCTACTGCTGGCGTTTGTTTATTCTTATTTGTAGAGAAGTTCACATTTAAGACCTTTAAATGCTGGTCTTACTTGTGCTAGTTGATGACTGGTTTTGGGTCAGCAAACCACTTTCGATTTCAAGGACTTGTCCCAAAAAAAAATTGCTGCAATTCGTAGAACTCTAGCGGACATATTGAAGCTTTGACAATATTGCCTGATTTTCGCGGGATCTAGAATGAATTTTCGAAAGGCATTTTTTCACCCAATTCTTTTCTATTTTGTAAGAAAACCTAAGTTAGACGCTGAACTCCATCCTGTTCTCCTGAAATGCTTCATCTGTTCAATGCTGCCTCATTTAGTTGAGTCTGACTAAATACTGCTCACTACGTCAAAATTTTTGGTTGTTTTCTAATCTGTTGCAGCTATTTACTTGCTGAATTATCTAAGAAAAAATAGTTTTGGTAAAACCTTTCAAACGCGACTATAATTGGGTAATTATGCGCATTGCTTCTTTTCTCGCCGGCCTCTCCATTTAGTACACTTTTTCCCCGCGTTATTTTTCTGTCTGGCGTCTATCCAACCGTCTTCCCTAGTGGAACAGGCCATGACTGTTTTAATTCATTTCATTTGTTGCTGACATCTACGGTACATAAACGTTTTTTCTCTGATGCTGATTAACGCGTTATCCTGTATTTTCCCCGGCTGACATCTTCTCTTTGAATATTTTTTTACCATAAGTTGGACGTTCCGGAACAAATAATTTACAGAACCGACAACAGAATAGTACGCATCACTTTCCACAATGGGTGAGAACATAATGTTTATCCAGTCGAGTCTGATGTGCTAAAATGATCTATCTCTTGCCTAAAACTCAAAAAAAAAAGCAATCAATGAAGTTATCTGTCAAAACTATCGGGCAGTTCAGTCTTTGCTTCTGATTTTGTGTACTACAGCGCTTCATACTTCACTTGTCAGTTTTTTCCCGAAAATGGAAGCTTCTGCTTGTAGTCAAAAACGTATCATTGATATTTACTGTCTTCGTATGTGTCAAAAGGCGGTGAAAATTTCGTTGTTATCTGTTCATACGCAGATTATTTAGGTTTTCGTTGCACAGAATGGCAACGTTTTATGATGTCGTTGCCATTCCTGCTTTTTTTTTCCTCGCAACAAGAAGTAAATTGAAACATTTTAGTACATTCAGACTCGTTTTATGTGTGTTTCATTGCTTTGGGTACCTTGGAAGAAGTGTTTGTTACCTTTTATTGTTCATGTTCCATTCTTCGTTTTTAATGTTCGGTTGGTTTTGGGAAAGCCTAAGGTCGTACTTATGTAAAGTTAAGCAAGACATTCTGAAATTGAAGCCAAGCATTTTTTTTGATAACATGGCGCTTATTTGGAGGCAGTTCCTCACCATTTCACATAATATTGGATCATAAACACATGCACAAAGTAACTATTTATTACTTGTTGACTGCACACTTGATTAACACACTGGTATGGTCATCTGTTTTGTCAGAGCACTTCCGATGCTCAATATTATAGTGGAATAAGTAGAGTTTGCAGTTTCAGCACGCATCATCGGCATGCCCGGGAGAAGGACCCCCACAAATGCGAAAGATGTTCATCGGCGGGTTGAGTCATGAAACGAATGATGATGCGGTAGGTGGAAGGTGGCAAAACGTGGCTGGACCTACTTGAGTACAAGTATGGAGTAGTTTTATGATGGGTATACTTCTGTTTTCAGTTGCGTGTCTATTTCACTCAATGGGGACCTGTAGTAGACGCAATTGTGATTCGCGACCCAACTACAAAACAATCTCGTGGATTTGGATTTGTTACGTTTGCCACAATTGCCAGTTTAGAAGCGGCAATGATGGACAGACCACATGTTATAGCGGGAAAAACGGTAAGTGGTTACATCAATACTAGTTGTAAGAGCACACAAATGCATGGAATCAAACGCTGTAGATCTTATTGTTTTATGAGACGTATCAGAGCCAAGTTTCTTGTCAATCTAGTATGTGTTTTATGGATATCACCACTTTAGACTTGCTCATTTTAGGTGGATTCAAAACGGGCTATTCCTCGCGAACAGATGACTCCTATGTTCCCTCCACCATTTTTTGCATGTGAACAAGCGCCAGGATGCAAGCTTTTGCTATCAGGTAGATAAAGCAAAATGAAATTTTGAGTGATTTGGGCTTGAGGTACATTACATCGTGGGGGCGGTGCCACTCGAGTACGATTGGCGGATTCGAACACTTTTTCCGCCCCTCACTCTTGACTTGTCCCCCATTTGCTCAATTGCTTTAGCTGTTCGCAAATCTACAGTGGAAGACGAGAAGAGGTGTTTTAACTAGCCAATCACGCAACAAAAGCGCCGCCTTGTTTTAGTCCACGATGCAAAACACCTCCGAGTTGTATCTCACTCCATCACTTCAGTTTCGAACTTACTGCTATCTTGTTCTTCAATTCTGTTGATGGTGTTTCAGGTCTTAATTGGGACTATCACCGTGTAGACACCCTCCGTATTTATTTCGAGAAGTTTGGGTCGCTTGATCAGGTTTGTTTAATTATTCAAGAGTTGCGTTCTTCTTAGAATTCCGAGATAAATACTGCTCTGTTAAGGTTGAAATTTTGGGTGATCATCGTGGTTTCGGTTTTGTTGTCTTCGAAGACAAACAAAGTGCTGACAAATGCCTAAATGAGAATAATGGAAGGCATATTATAGCATCAAAGAGGGTAGATGTGAGGGTGAGTGCTTGGTTTTTATTTGTCTCTCTGTGATTTCTTCTAGGTTTTTCTTCCGAACACATTACTTGGGTTTAGTTACACCGGAATGCATCTTATTTGGAGTTTCAGTGTTCAAAAAATCAACAGTTTCCGGGATAAAGGAATGAATGATCATTACAATAGATTCCTTTGGAATATATGAGCTGAGTTCTGGATATGCGCGGTCAAGTAGGAATCTTTAAGAGAATCCAGCTGTACCATATCAAACTCAAGATATATCCTCTGTTGCCATATCAGTATAGGCCTGATCGCTGTTATCATGAAAAAGCTTTCTTTATTTCAGCCTTTCCCAAAACGCCAATCCACGTATTGGCGCCGCAATCCAGATGCTCCAAGTGGTGGAGCAACGAACGCAGCTGCACCACCTGCTCCTCCTACACTTTACGACCAACTTGCTGCAATGAACTTAAATTCCAGAGCGACACAATATGATGAGGATAGCAGTTATGGAGGAACAACAACTGAGGTTTGTGCTGAAATGTTCATCAGAACGGTTGAACTTAACTGTAAAGTATTTTTTGTTGTTTTTCTCCTTAAAATTCCTAGAAAGTGCTCGATCTCGAGAAAGTATCAAAATCAAGCAGAAATTGGCTTTCAGTTTCTCGTCCGTTTCTCCTCTATATGGAAAAGATTTCCATATAGAAGTTGGTGGATTTCCCTAATTAGTCTATGTAAATCCCTTGTACTTCGAAAGTTGTAGGATTTGCAACAATTATCCGTGAGGTCATTCATTTCCCTAGCCCAAATTTTTTACACATTTTCAATTGGATGAAAAAGAACGAAAGCTAACTTTCTTGTCGTCTCAACCCCATTTATGTTCCATAATTTCCTGGTCATCATTCAATTTTCAATAATTACTGAGCATTCATTGCTTATTAGAATTATCTGTTAAAATGAAGTGCATTTTTTCGAGATCTGTTCCCTTTAATCAGTTTTTCTCTAACTCTAGTCTTTATTTTGGAAATGTTAAATTGTACCATTGTTAACGCCGCTGCTATACTCCTCTTCCTTGAGAAGTATAGCAGCTTCGTTCGCTGTGGCGACTCCGGTTTTGGTACGTATCGATTGGTTGCCGACGACAACGGCGACAACGCAGGCGACGCGGAGCCAACAATCAATATGGGGAGGCGGACTTTTTGAACACCAGTCTCCAAAATCTAGGGCACCCCTGGGTCACT
>KN726882.1:15930-33760 GCA_000816745.1 Ancylostoma duodenale
TAGGAAGGACAGGCCATCTTTGATCTAATATGCCTAATGAGGTACTAGAGTAAGTTAGGCTCCTTTTAAAGCATGTTTGGCTGTTTCTTCCCAGGTTCAAAAAGGCAAAACGGCCTGACGCGACGCGTGTGGGTGGTAAGTGTCCGACAATCGAAAACTTTCTCCCCAGTAACGATTACAGTTTAGTGCTGAAAGAGGTCCGTGACTCATTACACCCGTCTTTTGAAGAGTAGAATTACATGTTAGGCTGTTCGATATTAGAATTGAACGAAAACGGAAAAGACCTGTCGCCAGAATAGTCATCGATAAATTCCACGTTGTAAACGTCATCGTCGAAGTGGCGAAAAAGATGGTGAGTCTGATGGGCGGGCCTAGGATTCGTCAGCTATGTATCTGATGACTCGGCCACAATAACGCGTAGGATGCGAGCAGTCATTAGCTTTGTTGGAAGAAATTCTTTGTCCAGAGATCTGTTGTACTTACTCTTTAATTGCTCCTTCCTTGTAAATAATCGTAAATTTTGGGATGTGCTATATCGCGAGGTAAATTGGGGCGTTGCTACTGTTCAGCGATTGGCCCGATCTTTCTAGCCCTGTAATATGCCCGGAATTTTGCAAGTATTTTATGGGCGATTAATAGATGTGGTAGACAGATTCGTTTGAACAACTGCATTTTAGCGATTAGCGTTGAAAACGATGTTTGTACAGCGGTGGTATTATTCCATGATTGCTTACGAAATGCTCGAAAGTAATTGTATGAAAATCTGCTCGACTGTGCTGTTGCAGTGGCAACCAAAGAACATTTTGCTACGTGTTTTGGCAAATACGTGTTAGGCATTTGTTCTCTGAAATATTGACGGGTAAAATAAGTTGCCTTTTTCATGAGTGGTATTTCGCTGCTGCTGAAGGAGTCTTGTCGAGGGTGGTAAACAGGTTTCTGCTTGCATAAAGTGTATTTTCTTCCACTTTCTCAATAAAATGGTGCGCAACACGAAAGATTGATCGCTCTTCAGTTCAGTTTCTTCCTCGTTTGAATTGATTTTTATAACTGTACCCTTTTACGCAAGAATTGGTAATGTAGCAGTTACCAAAAATATTTTGTTGCTTAGCCTTCGTAGAGCTGTACTATTTTTAGAACTTGAAACTATTACTACAGCTATGGTTCCACTAGAGAGACGTGCAAAGTGTTGACGTGCTGCAGGGTGGTTTAGTGTAATTGTCGTTTTTGTGGATCATCCGATACTATCGGTTTTGCGGATCCGTGAGAGAATAACGTGAAACGCATCGGAGATGATGATCGCCGCGATTATATTTGAATGAACGCACGTCATAGTATATCATACTTATGTCGTGGATGTTATAGGCGTTGATATTACCAAGTAGTAATTACTTTCATTCTCGTTTTTGCCGATTTTTCCCGTAGTTTCTGTAAAATGTGTGGAAAAACGTTGGGAAACGATGGTGTTGCCATGTTGGTGGTTAACCGATAACTGTACAAAACACGGCCATAAAACGCGATCTGTTAGCGATTTAGCAGTAAAACTTACTTGTTTCCGAGTGTCTGTACACCAGCTACCGTTCCAGTATCGATCGTTCAATGTTTCCCGACTTTCACGTCGCGTTTTTTCTCTCGTCTCGCTGACCGCGAAAACGATCGGCTCGGCTATTTGTTTTGCTTAGCGAAGCACGATGTTTCGTTTCATATTATCGAGATTCTTCATGGCTGTTCAATGGTTCATTTTATGCCAATGACTTGTGAGTTTCTAGTTCTCGATGAAGATAGGATGAGCGTGAGCGAGGTGGAGAGGCAATGCACGCCACGCCTCGCCGATTATTTTGTGGAATTGCAACTGGATGAGACTCAAATTAGTGAGTGCTAATCAGTTCCAAGAAGAATTTCCTACCTGCTATATGATTTTTTCACATTTTAGGGCATGGAAGCAGTGTGGGTGTGGTCACGCGTCGATTGCCTTCCATAGAATGGCCAGACGTGCCTTTTCCAAATAGTATTTCAATGGTAAGTCTTGTTATCTTCCCGTTTTACCTGTTTTTCTGCTTGATGTTCTAAAAATAGACCAGGGGTCATCTATTACAGAAAAAACGAGTTTATCGTACTTATCGTACTAGGAGGAATTAGAGAGGATTATACGGTGTTTTGAAGGTTCGCGTTCAAACCAGTATTTTCCATAACAGTTCAGTTGGAAAACCTGCTATCGTTCACTTCCACTTAACCACTTATTTAGTTACTTTTTTTTCTAAACATCGAAGTTCTCTCCTCTGGACATTTATCCTTCTAGGCCTAAATTCTGTTTTTTAAATGGTTTTAAACTGGTAACTATCGAGGTACTATGGCTATAATATCATTTTCACCATGTTTCACCTTTTTGGAACTTTTCTTTCTGTTTATCCAGCCAATGTTTGATAAATGTATGCGCATAAGCACTTGGTTCCCCAAGGTTGCATTTCCGTTGGTTCAGCATTCCCGTTCTTATGTTTTTTTTAAATTACTTTTCAATAGTATATCCTATTCTTTTGCTTCAGTTCTGTGTTCCACATGGCTGGAGTTTGGCACACAAACAGCTTGATCCAACATTTTTTGTCTGCACGCTCACGGATCTGATGGGTGCTCATCAGTATGCTTGCTGTTTGCAGGCAAGTATTTTAGAAGTGCTTACTAAGAAAAGTGTTCAGTAATGAGTGTTAGTTCCTCAGGAACTTATGTTTCTGTTGTAGTTACTGTGTTAGTTTTATTTTTTAATTTGTATCAATCCCAGATGTACGAGCCATGCGTCGGTAGCTTAGACGAGGACTGCGAGGATTCATACCAGCCCTCAGCTTCAATGTACAGACCTCGAGTATATGTGATTCTGTCACGATACCCCTACTTTGATTTGTTCCGAGTAAGTTTCTTGCTTTTTTCTAACATCACTTGCTTTTTTTGTAGCTGAATCCGGTAGGATGCTCATTCTGTTTGAAGGCATGCCTTCATCGTATTTTCCTCGCCATCCAAAATGATGTTTCGACGGCAGAAGTGATGATCGCAACAATTATTAGTAAAATTTTACTGGTAGGCAGGTGAGATACAGCTTTCTACACTCCCACCCCTTTCTTTTCACCGTTTTTTTTTCAATAGTTGGTCAGAATTTTTCCCTTATTTGATGTTTTTTAAGGAGTCCGATTAGCTTCACAATGGGAGGGGAGCGTGTCTCAGTTCAACCCATTCTACAACGGCGGGTACCGTTGACCGGGGATCGAGTGGCACGATTTGCTAGATGTTTAGGTGAGTTCACACATGTGCTAGTACAGTATGGTTCAGCTTTTCTCACATATTCCTATGTATAATTTTACTGTTTTACGTTTGCTAATTTTTAATAGTACTTTTCAAACAAAAATATTCCACCTATCCTGTGGTGACCTGGAAGTATTGTAATTACCTCCCTTAAACAACGAAAATGTAAATCATTTGTCTGATTTTTCTTCGGAATGGTATCCATAGAAGTAGACTCTCACATCTGTCTTTGTTATGCTTGTTCTTCATACCATTTCCTTTACACTAATGAAGCTCCCGAACATCCTACGCAATTAGTCATCGAAAAGATCATTCATTGCGCTGCGAGAATGAGTCAAGCAAGCCAACATATGTAGTCATTCCAGTCAATGAGCTGACTTTTTTCTCGTTCTCGTTGCTGTTTTAGACGTTACAAGCGAACTAATTTTTCCGCATGTCTTGTATAGTCCGTTTCAAAAACGGCGATAGTTGAGTATCCGTGTCCATGATCTGCATTTCTCGCCTGCCTCTCCAAATTCGGTGCTATTCCTCGCGTTTTCTCTTTCTCTAATATCTTCACAACTATGTTCACCGGTGTATATACTATGTTCACCGGTGCACTATATTTATTCTGGGAAATCCAAAATTGGTTTTCTTTCTATCATTATTTCGGTCTTCTTTTCTTTTCTTTTCTTGTGGCCCACAGTTCTTTTCTTATATTCGTTATATATTGATTTGAGAGAAGGAGAGATTTTAATAGTGTAATATTGGTTTTATTGAATTGCTTTTTTTTTTGTACGCACGAAGGTAAACATGTGCAATTTGGTGTCTACATGTAGCTTTGGTTTCGATTTCTAGGTTCGATCCATAACCTTCTGACTGTGGTGCGAGCCGTACTTTGTGATGCGAAGATCATCCTGCATAGTTCTTCACAACAACGTCTCTCTGACTCTGCTTATGCTATCAAATCCATAATATTTCCATTTGAGTACACGTAAGTTCTTGATACTATCCCAAAGTTTTCTGTCAAAGATGTCCTTCGCACGAATTCTAACCTATCCTCAATTTTAGCCGATTTTTTCTGTTTCGTCTACAACTGACTTTATAGATATACCTTTGTGACAGCACTGCCTGAATTACTACTAGAATACCTCGAAAGCCCCACACCATATTTAATGGGCGTATTGTCTCAAGTGAGAGGGAAGGTGAGCGAGCTGTTCCACTTCGAAACTTAGTCGAGCGTTTGGCAATTCATTAGTGAGTGTTAATTTATAGCTGCCAAATGTGGATGCGGTTGTAGTGGATTTGGACACTGGCGAAGTACGACTCCCACTTAATAGCCAGTTAGCCGAACTACCTTCTCCATTCCGTGAACGTCTAATAACTCGACTTCAAAGAGTATGTGACTTATTAGTTCTTTACTTGTTTGTTTTCTTTCAATTGTTTCTGTTTCAAAACTGCTCTTGATAGCCAGATTTGATTTAAAATGATCTATTTCAAGCAAACTTATCCTTTTGATAAGTCTGCTGCTACACTACACGTACCGCACCTCGCGTCGCCGTCGTCCAGGCGACATCAGTTTTGATACGCATCGATTTTGTTGGCGCGTGAAGCGGCTACGCCAGCAGTGTCTCACTCAAAATCGATAAGTATCAGAAATGATGTCTCTAGCGACGGTCACGCAATATGCTATGTTCGACGTGAAGTATAGCGGTAGCCTATGCATTTGAAGCCGCACACGTTGATGAAAGCAAGGGTAACAGAGCAAGGGTAACAGTGTGGTTTAGATTAACAAAAGATGTAATGGCTTTGTATTTTCAAGCTTAATCTCTTTCTCCGAATGAACTACCGAGTACTGCGGCCTAAAACGTAACTTCAGGTTCTCAGTCCAGAATTATCTACAGCTGACTTCGCGGTTCCTGCAGCTCTGCCACCACCCCTGGAGCCACATTTATTAGTTTGTTTTTCTCCTGTTTTCATATGCCTGCCTACTTTCTGAAGAGTCCAAGAAATCCTCCTTCTAGGACAAAGAGATTCGAGCGTGTTTTGTGCTGTTTTTCTCTGAACTCCTGTATGGGTACCGTTCCTGTCTTGAACTCGTCCGTCTCCACCGTCACCCGCTCATTGTCTTCCACAAAGCCGCATTCATGGGTATGAGGTGAGATTGTCTGCTATCTATTCTGGTATTTTGTTGGACAGATGTCGAGGTTGTTTTTTAAGGCATCTGTCATCTCCTCTTCTTCACGATCTCATCGAAGGGCAAATGTTTCAACTATTCGTGGCAACCCGTGGACTGCCATTCAGAGAATGTGACATTTTTGATGACGTTGGGTGGTTCCATTGTTTTCTTGGACTTTACAAAGCTCATAAAATAGGAATATTTGTGATTCAGGTTGTGTGCACGGCGACTGTTGACAATGACGATCTCGACGCGTCTGAAGAGAAGCAGCGGCTATCAAAAATTAGCAACTCTTTGTTAGTAAATGTAAGTTACTTGTCTGATTTCAAAGCTTTTTGTGTGCTGTCTTCTCTGTCTTCTTTTCTTTTTTTTCTTGAGCTCCTATTATTCTTGTCGTTTTAAGGAGAAACAGGAGTGCATCATGACAACCACCCCTACCCTTGCAAAGAGGGCGTCGTTAGCCATATCCAACGGTGATCATCTAAATCATGATGAGTCTACTCTTCGGCCGTTGAATAACGAAAGAGTAAGGAATTTTTTGTTTGATAGATCAAAAATCCGGAACGGTGTTTCTATTTCACAGATCAATGCCCTCATTGAGCAAAACCGTTCACACTGGTGTCTTGATGATCCTGGACGACTTCACCCGAAGGTGGTTTCTCAAGCAGCTTACTGTTGTGATTCCCTTCCTTCACCATGTGTACATTTTCCAGGAGGTGCCGGTTCCTGCTAAGCTGAACTTGTATGAAGAGCATATAGGAGCGAATAGCCGCCGTCTTCTGGTTAGTAATTTTCTTTCATTGTTGCTTTTGTATGAAAATTGTCATAATTTCTGCTCAGTTAGTATTGTCTTGCTTATCCTTTAGGTTCTCAGTGCTTGTGTGGATGCTATTTTCGACAATCGAATGTCCGAGGCAAGGAAGGTAAGGTGTTATTTTTTTCATAGTTCTTGAATTCATCGCTGTCCGAGGTTCTTTATGTAGTCATTTTATATGAATTAAGATGATGTGCGCTGTGGAGTTATCGCTACGAGTAGTTGCTGCTCGAGTAGCACTTTGTCGGCATTTGGCTAGTGCTGCTGTTCCTGTTACCAGAGCCATGCTACAACCTGCACAGTTTGAGCTGGTAGTTCGACTTTTGAATTGCGCATTGGAGGTGAGGCTTGATTTTAGTTCCTGTATTCCACTGGTTATACATTTGATAGAGAGTTTTGATCAGAATCCTTGAAATGCTACGGAGCTGTATTATGCCACTAAACGAACGGGCGGAATCGTCCTCGTTTATGTAGCATAAAAATGAGTGGCCAAAAAGCAGAGGATATGATGTGCATGTTTGAAACTGCCGAAATCGTTTGCAGCATGAATCTGATGACGATGAACATGGAATCGCCTACGCTTGTTTGCACCTAGGGAACATATATTGTAGAGTGAGCATCATCATTTATCTGTTCTTCTTTTATTCCCTTTTTCCTCATTTGGCGTTGTAATTTCTTCCTGGATTTCAGCGCCTTACTCAAGGTGTGCAACAATACGCGTACACTTGCGTCCAGGACCACTCAGTATGGAGTAACCAACGTTTCTGGGAAGCAGCTTTCTTCCATGATGTTCATGAACTCATGCGTAGACACTACGGAAATGCGCATGATAGTGACATGCCGCTGTCTGGAAAAAGTCGATACGATATGTGGAATTTATTGGAAGAACCCACTGCCATGGCTATATCAGCTGCTCGTCTCAGCAACCTTTCTGAGTACAGTGAAGAAGAGTTGAAGAAGTGCAGTGAAGAGGTAAAATTGGACTTCTTAGCTGTTTTTTGAACCACCCTTGCGTAGCTCTAAATCTATCTGTTTTCAAGGAAGAATCGATCGTCTACGGGCAAGCCAAACACTATGTGAACCTCATGATCTACTTACGAGTTCCGCTCGATGCATCCCGGCTCCGTAGAATCGATAAAAACGATCTCGAATTACGCGGCAATTCTCGTGGATTACGTGATGTACGTTTGTCTTCCATTTGCCATGATTTTTTTTATTGTTCTTTTATCTAGTCTAGCAGTTCGAAAATTGAACTTCTGGTGAATTTTTAAATTTTTAACGCGTGTATTTTTTTGAAGATGTGAGTGTAAGATATGAGTTATGGTGAAGCGTAGACTAAGGGAAAGGTTCGGAACGGCGAACTGCCCACAGAACGTTATGCAAACAGGTCCATTTATGCACCGTGCGGTCCTGGGCCAGCCGCGCTGCAGGACGGCGCGCAGCGTGTTGCCGGTCCAACGCCAGGGCTCCCACCTATTTTCTTTGCAATATTAAAGCTGAATAACTTATTTTAAGACCGATTCTTTCTCTTGCTCCGATGGAGAATCTGGTTTCATCGAGAATGTGAACGATGGAGACCTGGGAAATGTGGTAAGTACTTTTTCTTTTGGCTCAATTTTCTGTTATATTATTATTTGCATTAATTTCGAGCTTGTTAATAGTACCTGTAGAAATACACGGATTTGTAGCTATTGAGACACCTCTATTTTTAAAAAAGGGCTGGCTGTTTTTTTTGTTTGGATTACTAATATTTTTCAGAATTGCTTGATTTTTCAAACGATTTTACTTCATATGTAGGTGGTCACATGGATATCTCGTGTGATCGATCGTATCTGTTCGGCTGCTGGGCTTGATCCTCGTCTGACGGAGCAGCTCACTCAAGTTATTCCTGGATTTGTTGCCGTTCACATCGACAATCTTGAGCAAGTTTATGCAGAAAGTCGAAAACTCGCTCCACCGCCTAAGGTTTGCTCATTTGAATGTTCATTCATCAAGAGTCCCATTGAAGTACTGCTTTTCAGCCAAAACTGCTCACCCCTGTTCTCCTCACACCGTGTGAGCGCATCGTAGTAGGTGGTCTACGGTGTGTGCTTCTTCCAGAAGGACGCCCCGTAAGCGCCGAAAATCCAGAGAACAATGTGAATCTCCTTCCTGCTGAGGGAGCACTGTTCCTCACCAACTATCGTATTATCTTCAAAGGGCGGCCAACAAATCCATTCCGTAAGCGGCTTCATTTTTTTTGTTGGCAGTCATTTTTTTGCTCTCTAACTGGTAGTTTTTGTTTCAGTTACTGATGTAGTCGTAGTTCGCTCCGTACCAGTAATGACTTTAACCAAAGAGAAATCCATTGGAGACCAAAGTCTGCATGCTGCTGGACAATTGCATGGCATTTCTTCGAAGGTGCGACTCAGTCTTTCATCAGAATCTGTATTGATTTGCTAATTTATGAAGCAGGAAAGAGCTAATTCCATTCTGCCATCTGAATTAGTGAACTATTAGAAATTTAAACAGTGATTGTGTCTCAACGCATAGTTACTACTTTTTTCTTACTTCAGATAGCAAGTGGTCTTCATGACGGTCTGCAGATGAGGACATCGTGTTTCCAACTTCTCAAAGTTGCGTTCGATGAAGAGGTGAAACAAAACCTGTCTATTCGTTGGTTGAAAGTGTATACTGACCTGAACTGATCTTTTAAGGTAAGCGGTGATGAAGTGGAAGCCTTCACTAAATCGTTGTCGAGCCAACGTTGGCCAAGCGTCCTACCTCACACCCTGTTCGCCTACAACACTGTCAGCCATCTTCTCACTTCAACACTCCCAACTGGCTCCAAAAGCAAATACAGTACGATCCGTGAGCTGAAGAAAACGATTGCGCGTTTCCCAGGAAAGAGTGGGTTCAAATGTTACCGCGATCAGCAGTGTTTAGAATGTCCTCTTTATTACTACAGATTCCATGGCTCGCCGTCGTCTCGACTCGGTAGGTAAATGGCCACAATCACCACTAGTCACTTCTGCCATGAGGTCATCTACACAACCGGCCAAGAATGACACGTTCGCTAATCATAGTGACTACCTGGACCTCTCAGGTAAGGCTGATCTGCCGTAAGTACCCGTTTGAAGATTAATTCAAACATCTTTCCAGATATTCCGGAGATCATAAACCCTCTGAACGGTCCTGACATGCATCGCCATCACCTATGCGATTATGAGCGATTAAGGCTACGTGGCATAGATTCCATCTTTAGGATCTCATATGCCAATGCTCACTATGATATAATAAAGAGGTGAGCCTCACACTCATCAATCTTCAGGAGGAGATTGTACTGCAGCTGGAAGAGCAGTAACTACAGTATTTATCTTACCACATGTTCCACTATTTAGTTATCCTTGCGCCTTCGTCGTTCCATCCTCTGTGGGAGATGACGCTTTCCTGAAAATTGCCAAAGGCTTCAAACACGGCCGCTTTCCTGTGATTACATGGACTAGTGAAAGCGGTGCCCTCCTGATTCGAGGAAGCGGCCTTACTCAGAGCAACGTTGTGCAGAAAATCAAGAAGGTATTTTATCAAGCTGTGCGAGAAACAGGTGGACATCGCCTATTTCCTTTAGATTATAATGTTTAGGCGAATATTCTTCACGGGAGCGAATCCGTGTCCACGTTGGGAGGTAGCCGAATGACACTGGTGTCTAAGGATAGTGGTGACGCAGGACCTTTGCATAGCGCAGAGTACCAGGTAAAAGTTGTTGCTTTCTAATGGTTTCCCACTAGCTGGTATAAATATCTTGCGAATTTAGTTGTCATTTCTTATGACTTCAGTTTAACACTTTTGTGACCATTTTCAGGAACACTATTTGGCTCGGCTCGCTCAAGTTTCTCCATCAGGGAGCGGAGATATGGGAGGAACAACCGGAAGTCTGACCAGCTTGCTGTCTATTGACAGTCTTCTTACAGCTGATGGTAGTTCTTTTGTCTGATTTCCACATAGTCTCTCTATCATTCTGAAATCCATTTACAACTCGCTAGGAATGTCTGTGGCTACGGGAACTCCGGATGCACGCAGGCGTAATCAGGGTTCCGATTTCGGTAGACATTACGCTACATCTATTCGCAGCAGTGGAGGCAAACCAGGATCTAGAGGTTGTTGATTTCCACGTTTATGATCTTTCTGGATGTGTAATCCATATCGAATCGTTGTAAAACATTATATTTAGGTTCGATGATCAATCCAACCATTCCGTGGACTGTGGCATCTTCATATAGTGAGCGGCAATCGCAGAAAACACTACAGCATGCGATTGGAAGTCTGTCGCGTAAGAATCTCTACATTTTAGTGGAGAAAGGTCACTCTAAGGTGTGTTTTTGTGTGCTCTCACAGTAGATTTCTTAAAGGCAAGGTCCGGGCAGAACATACTTTTTCCGTTTTTGCTTGAAACGTTGGATCTACGATGGTAGAGACCGTAAATAACAATGAAATTCCAAAAAAGATCCGTTAAGTTACGCTATAGAGCTAACAGTCTGGTTGCATGGTTGCATAGTACGTGCAACCAGTGGACGACCACTAAATGCCATGCAGCAAGGAGGTGTTGCGGTGTTGCACTTAGAGGTGCCGCAGCACCGGTGTCGCTGTACCAGTGGGTGCCGCAGCACTCATGTTGTTGCGTAAGTCACTACAGCAACATCTACAGCAACAGCTCCTTGTCGCTGTAGCCACGTGTCGCTGCTTTAGAAGAATGTAGCGGCGGCAACACCATCCACGCCGAGACTTCAGGTACCGTAACCCAGAAGCAATTTGCCTTGAAACTCGGAATCGACCCCGAGAACCGCTCTCAAACTCGAAATACGTGATGTACGGGTGAATTACATCACGAAGAGCTCAAAAACTGTCAATCGAAAATTTTGACCGGACCTTGCCTTTAAGTAATTGAATTGCTGAAGAATGAGGCTTTCAAAAATCCAGTCACTACTTATTTTTATCGGTTTATTAATATGCCAGTAATGTCCGAGTTGCAGATCTTCCGCGGTGATAAAAATGTGGAATTCGTACCCATTTCCTTCCCCACCACTCATCAGATGAAGGTTTCCTTCAAAAAATTGCTTCGAGTTATGCGACCCAGTGTACCATTCATGGACTCCTCCTCATCCACATTCTACAGGTCTCTTGAAGAGTCGGAATGGCTACAGATGGTGAATATTCGGTTTTTCTAATGATTGTTTATCCACATTCTTCGAGAATTGAGTTGTCTGCACAGGTTTCGAATCTTCTCTCACTTTCGGCTTCCATTGCTAGTGTGGTGAACATGCAAAATTCATCGGTAAGTTCATTTTCTTATTTCTACGTTTTGTGCATGCCATCTTACGCTACTTGATCTGTTTCTGCTGGGGGATGAGAAGCGAAACAGGGAAAATAGAAGAAATTTATTCAATTGCTATGTTCCTCCCTATATTCTTATTAACAGGTGGCTTTATGTATCGAAGAAGGATGGGATGCCACATGTCAACTGATGTCGCTCGCGCAACTTATGCTTGACCCTTATTATCGAACGATTGATGGCTTCCAGGTGAATATTCTTGGTACAGTACATTTTTTACACAACACCATTTCCCACTTGTTGTTTATGTTTGCTCAGAAATAAGATCAAAGTATTACTTATATCGATAGCATTCCAGGTTCTCATCGAAAAGGAATGGTTGGCTTTTGGTCATCGATTCTCGCATCGTGCAAACCATACCATATCTTCACAGAATAGCGGAATCACTCCTGTTTTCCTGGTCTTTTTAGATGCAGTTCATCAGGTCAGGATGTTTTGCATTTGATTAATGTTCCTGGTTCTCATAGCCTTTTTTTCAGTTAATGGCACAGTTTCCTGGTGCCTTTGAGATCAACGACTTCTACCTCCGGTTTCTAGCTTACCACAGCCAATCTGCATTTTTCCGGACATTCCTTTTGGACTGCGAGTCTGAGCGAGTCCAGCTTGAACAATTGGTTCCTGAAACCGGTGAAGGGCACCGTGGTTGTATCTGGTTGTACATAAAGGTGAGCACAATGCCCTGTTGGTCATATGTTATTTCAGCTATTGTTATTCAGGAGAAAACGTCTCGTAATACCATTTTCCACAACCTTTTGTACTCTCCTGATGGTCAAGGGGTTTTGCTTCCGGCATGTTCAGTTGCTGCACTCCAAATATGGACTTTCTATTCTGAAGAAACCCTCAGTCATGGATCACCCTATGATATTGGTACGTATCCATCATCAGTGTTATGCTTGGACCATGTCCAAATACATGCTTGAACCATCCAGATCTTGCTGAAGCTGAGCTGGCCGAACGGGATGAGGAGCAATTTGCACATTCTGGCGAAGGAGTAACTACTGGGAACGCGGCAGCGAGAATCATAGATTCCACTGTCACCAGTCAGGATTTGAGAAGAGAAGATGGCATCACGTTCCTTGTACAGGTGCTACTTCATTCACGAAGGTTTTGTGGGTCCCAACACCACTGCGATGTTTTTAGACAAATGATCGTCTGAATCCTCTGGATAAACCACGTGTTGGTGGCTGGTTGGCGACTTGGCAGACTGCTGAAGAGAGGATTCTGGTTAAGGATGAGGAGGATGTAAGTAGTTGCAGCAGAAAGTGATGTTAAAGCAGTTGGGGTTTTGTCTACTGCCGACAGTTCCAGCAAGATGAAAAGGAGGAGAAACCCCGCGACTGGGATTGGCAAGTCAGACGGGTACTAATGAAGAGAGCAGCACTTCGATTACTACTAAGAGGTGTCACGAGTCGATCAGCAGCAAGTCAAAAGACGTTAGTCCCAGTTTTAGCGTAGTGAATGGTTGACAAAAAGAAGCAAAAGTTGTTGTATATATGTGAGATTTTTACAGTGTAGCTCGAAACCACGTATTTGAGCACTACGGTGCTAGTGGTGCTCAACCATCAGAGTGTGCGCTCTGCCATTTCCCTCTCTATGGAACAGTCGTTCGTACAGGTGAGCCGTTCTAAATTTCGTCACTTTCTCTTTTCCCCTATTGTTTAATATCAATTTATATGTAATTTGCTGCTAGTGGTAGCAAGGAATTCTATTTTATATTGGCACAAGTTTCCTTCTGTGCATTTGTTTGGGATGAATGCTTAATGACTTCAAATTACATATATTCCATTTTGATCACGATAAGCCCTTGCTATTTATTTTTATTCAAGAGGCACCTGGAGACGTTTGTAAATCAGAAAATAAAATTTCACTGAATGTTTGGGCACTGCAACTTTTGGAAAATCCTTGGAGATGTCTACATCCATTGTTTCGGAACGTTTTGGTTTGTAGATGATTTAGAGCCATTCAGTATAGATCAGTATGCGCGAATTTTTAGCGAACGTGACAGTTTATTGGTATTCTCTTCCACTTATCTATCCTTCATCTGATTCTACTCCAGGTCAAAGATGTCGTCAGTGCGGGGTAATAGCGCACGACAAGTGCATCGTGAACATCACGTGGCCGTGCGATGCTCGTGGAACGGTAGCGCCTCGTCCGATACCAGAACAATCACTTCCTCCAACTCCTGTAAAATCTACTGCGGAACAGCAGAACACCGTTGTGAGAAGTGAAACGATGCTCAGCGATTTTGGAGAAGGTGAGAGAGAAAAAGGTCCAAACTAATGCCTGGTAGATACCTCTGTGTGTCTGGTGATCGTCTCGCCCAGCATTCTTTTGTCAGGATTTCTGGAAAGCAGCTGCACTGCTTGGGGTCTCGACTGGCTTTTCTTTGTTGCGAATTTCTAGCTTGTCTAAAACTTGGGTTCTTTGCGGACACCTTGGTTTACATCTAATCACTAAGACTTGGATCAGAAAAGCATAGCTTTTCTCTAGTCCCTATTACTAACTCAGTCCCTATTATTATTATTTAGCTTAGTTTAGATTTTTTCAGTTAATATCTACAAAAAAGTGTAAACACCAGCTCTACCCTCGCAAGCAAAGAATATAAAATTTTCTTTCAAGCAAACGGTGGGCGCACGTTAACCATGGGTCACGGGGTGGTCTCTTCATCACGCGCAGCTCCATTGCATCAAGGATATCTGAGCAAGAAAGGTGCTAAGTTCAAACTTTGGGCACCAAGGTGGTTTGAGCTTGAGGCCAATAGTCATAAGGTGAGATTTCACTCTACGCTTGATGGCATTTTGAGTACATTTATGAAAACTTTTAGATGTACTACTACGAGTCGGAACATGATATGGAGTGTCGTGGCTACATTGACCTTTGTGATGTTGGCAGCGTAGAAGTAGAAAACAGTGGTAGTAAGGCAATTCTTGAGGTAATCATATCAATTCCATTTGCAGTAATTACTTGAAGTTTTTTATATTACATTGAATTGATAGGGCAGTGATTAGAATTCCTGTGCATACGAATTTGCAGTGGTTCGCATTTGTAGCTGATAAGATGATCCCTTGAGGTTGCAGCAGACCAGTCAAAAGTAAAACACTTTTGTACGTGCAGTTTGTTTGTAAGGTGTAACATTTTCAGTTGCGTACTAAAAAACGCATCTATTCCCTGTTGGCGGAGAGTCGTCTCGTGGCAGAAACGTGGAAGGAGAAAATTGAGATGGTTTTGAGAGAATAGGAACATCTGTTGTCATGTGATGTTCTTCTCCGCAATCAGTTGTTTCTAATTAATTAGTTGTGTTCCCTATTTATTCGGTCTATCGATCACGAGCTTTCTTTTTGCCGTTCCGTGTACGCATTTATATGCTAGGTTCTAAGTGAGCTGTTCAGGTCCAAAGACTATGAGACTGGGTATCCTTTAAGCCTTTTGTATCACTTGCCATCTGTAGGCGACGAATATCCCGTTTCAAGAAGTTCTGACCACGTTCTAGTAGCCTTCGCTGCGCAATTTCAAATGTATAATGTTGTATAACCTGTGAAGAAGCGGATTATTTTAAATTGTAATCCGTAGCGGTTTTCTGATAAGATCTCTATAGCATAGTGGTATTCCGTACGCATTTAGAATATTCAACGCATATTCTGTTCAAATGGAAGATTTCGGTGCATTTTGGTGTTTGTAGATCGTCAAACATAGGCTCTCTTATTTGTTTTTCAAAACCATTCTCTTTGACCAATTCTCCATCCGATTTATTTTTTGTAATTGCCTACTTGCCATCGTAAATAACTAGTCAAGTACAGGGCTCGATCACTACATGGGTTTCTTTTTTTGTTGTTGTTTGAAGTGCGCATCGCGTTCCATAGATATTTAGTGTTTAATAAATGTTCGTTCTCTTTTCATTATTGATATGGTATGTGTTCAAACTTCTACGCTACCCACTGCTGATAAGCAGTTGAACTATTGACCAGTACCACATTAAAACAAATATCTGTACGTTTCCCGTGGAAGTAGAGTTGATCAAAATTCTCCATGGTTGATATGATGTGTCTTAAAGGCAGCACCTACGGAAATTTTCGTATCCGAGGTCTTGATCGTTTTGGATACCTAGCAGTAGTCGCAACAATTCTACGAAAGTTGCACAGTCGTAGACATCATCATTCTCAAGATATGAAGAGATAAAGTCTGTGCTGGCGATCAGTTTGGATGTGTTTCGGTGTGAAATGAATGGGTGTTTTTGTTTACTACCACTCTCTTTCCTTATGATAGCACCAGTTTTCATTCCCACCTCCTTCCACTCCAAGGGCAGGTAACTCGGCCATCCTTTCCAAATCTGCTAAACTTGTGGCAATGAAAACCGCCTTTTCCGTAAGATTTGACAAAATTGATCACTGCCATCGTTTTCACTATAGCGCTGAGCCTAGGAATATAGCAAAATCTGTGAGAGCTAAATTTCCGTGGGTGCTGCCTTTGAGTTATCCCGTAGGCTTTTAATAACATTTTTCCACTAGTGTCCAACACATTTGTAAAAGTGAACGGGTATACAACACAGTCAGGGGTTTACTTTTCGAAGAAGAACATTGTTCTTTTGTGTCATGCAAATCCTGGTGCTGATTCTGGAAGCGGCGTTCATTCGTAAGCGTATCTGAACGACCGTGCTGCTCGAGATACGTCACTCAACAACAACCACAGCCTGTCGCACACCACGAGTCTCATTGTCTGCGTTTTCGAGTACAAAGTAATTCCTGAAGTGAATTTAGCCGGTGCAGCACAGCTGGGAAACGTATCTATGTAATTCATGTTACCGTGACGCGAACAGCACCTGCACCATGAAGACACACTCATGACGCGCTATAAGCAGTCAACTCCCAGTGTTATCCTTGAAGTACCACGCTGACTACCCTTGGATAAAAGTGTCTGCAATGTTCTTAGATTTTTGTGGAATCCAATTGAATAGGGTTCGCTTAGTTGTATTGTAATAGGTGTGAAAGTTGTTTTGCTTGTGCCGTGATCCCCCAAATTGTACAGTGCGTTGGGATAATCCTTCCTCTCGTAGTAAACTCCGATTTAAAGGATTATACTTGCGATAAACTCTGAGTGGTGAAGTGCAAACGTTCTGAATGACGAACCAGAATAATGTGCTGCGATCGCAACAAAGGTTATTATTTCTCGTGAATAACACACTTTTGCTGGAACTTATGATGGACCTCAAGGTTTCAAGTACTCATCTCAACAAAAAAAAGCACCAGTTAGTAAATTTGTAAATGGTCGAGTATTCGTTGATAGTAAAAAATTGAACTTTCGCCTGGTTGGATAAACTCAAAGATTGACCTATTGATCATTCTGCTCTGCAACGTTTTGTTGTCACTGATCTAGTTCTCGGCAACTATTATAAAACTTACATAACTTCTCAGTAATCAGAACACTTTAATGCAAGTGGATATCGAAGTAGCACGAAAAATCCCTTCAACATGTGCTGACTAATGGTGTAAACATCACTGTCAATAATTCCTTTAGCAAATTCTGTAGTGTTTACTTCAGAACTTCTTTGAATGGCCGCGCAAAATAAACATGGCTCGACAATAACGCCCGGTTATAGGATTGTACGAAATTGATCCATCTCATCTTTACCTAATAGTAAATATGTTGGTATTACACATAAAGGTTGCGGTGCTGAAGCGAATTGTGTCCATGCCGTAGTCTATCGTCATGTTTACTCTCTTATTCTTGTTAACCTGAATTATTCTTTAATCACTGAGTGAACGGTATCCCTCATTAAAACATTTATGTAAGGAATGCAAGGAATTATCTGTTGACAGTTTTCTGGACTATGGATTATCATCAGCATGTGGCCAGTGCAAAACGCTCTTTGCCGTCTTTGCACAGGTGCGTAACATGAGGTGCATACATATAGCTCATGTTGATCCATTCACATGTTGAATAAATAAGCCGGAACCCATTTAGCGTAGCATTTTACTCGCCTTTATTGATTGTTAGTGTGATCGGAATCGATTCATGAAGGAGTAACATTTAGCGTGAAATGAAGAAAAATTCCTTGGCTTATAATCCTGTAAGTTTTCGCTAGGAGATATTAACTCGACACTTTAAATACAGAGTTCGTTCGTGTCCGTGTTTTGCATGGGTTCTGCATGAAATTGTAGAAGTTATGTTGTTTTTTTTTTGTGAGTTGTGTCCGATGATGCGACGT
>KN726883.1:9904-20498 GCA_000816745.1 Ancylostoma duodenale
TCACATGCACGTACTTTCACTTTTTTTATTTTTCGCGTTATTACCCGATTAGCAGTGCAGTTGCTTGAAAATTCGATTAGACGAGAAAAAACCGACAGAATCTTTGCCACATCCTAATAAATTTATTACTGTCAAGTACTATGACTTAAAATTATCGACATCATTGACACAGGAAACCATCGTTTTGGTACAAGACCCTCGAAAAAGCAGGAAAAAACCAGCATATACCTAAAAAGGTGGAATTTTTGTGCAGCTAAATGTTTAATTGGATTGATAAGTATGCGGAAGTAATTACATTATTTTTCTTACTTACCTGAAGATATTCCACTTCCGTCCGTCAGCTGACTACAGAGCTAACTTCTTACATCAGCTGACTCCTGTACCTAAGAATGGATTGTTTTCGTAATTTGAAACCTCAGCACTTTCCAACAAATACATTTCTTCTTTCACGTCACGCAGCCGTTTGCACGCAGCCGTTTGCAACGCGATCTCATCGCAGTGCAGTAATCCTGGGTTTACTTCCAGTGTACATAACTAAAAAACAACTATAAACTGAAAACTGTTTGGAAGCGGGGTCTAGAGTGCTGATAGGCTTTCTCGCTTCAATAAGTCATGCAGAATACTCCGTTTTCTTTTTTCTTCAAAACTTTTCTTAACCACCGCTTAGGCTAAACTTTTGTTCTTCAATCAGTTTCCCCGAAGGTTTCGGTCTGAGCTAGTTCCTTCGCTGTTCTCTCGCACCGTGGTCTCCAGAAAAAAAGCGATCACAATGGCGATTCTGAGTCAGCGACTTATTGATGAACGCCATTTCCATTATGTGAATGTTGGTTTATCGATGATTCGAAAGCAAACAATGGTCTTGTATTGAGTTGGTGATAAAAACGAGGCACGTTTGATGGCTTCCGCTGAAAGGCACTGTTCTGATTGAAAGTTATCGGATGAGGCTGTGCCCACACATAGAATGCTCTTACATACATATCTGAATTTTTATTCGTTTGTCTCGATGTTATAATGATTTTAGAATACATAGTTGCCATTAGTGATTTAAATTCACAGTGACTCCTTCATCACTCATTACCAGTGGCTGTTCAACGGATTCGAAGAAGCATATTTTACGAAAAAAGTAGAAAAGAAACGGTGGTAATGATTATTGTACTTTTTAATTCTCATTTTCGACTTCGGTTTTCACTATTTCCAAGTTTCTTTTTTTTAAATTTCAAAATTGAGCCAGTTAAATTGAAAACAAATCCAGTCGATTTTGCTCCAAACTACTCATTATGGTTTTTCCAGACTATTTTTACAGTTTTTAGATGCCGCTTTTCTATTATTCTCTGCCCCTCCCCCGAGCCTACCTCCTTCTCTAAACTAAAAAAGGATAGTTGTCGAAACTATCGACAACTATCCACTTCTTTTCCACCTCACATGCAGGAGAACGGTAAGCTCTCATCTACTCCTCTTCTTGCCTCACCTCCCATTCTCCTGCACCCCAACACTATCAACCACTTGGGACTAATTTGAATAATTCTTTATTCAGAAAAATCAAAAGTAGATATCCTGGAAAATCGGGATAGCTTGGCTTTTGACCCGTATTGTTCACTTTACTTTTTTTCCAATGGATCTAATTCGCTTCTTATCTTTGTTGAAGTATGGATTGTTCTCGGATAGAGATAGTCGCCATTCCCGCTATCCAAACATCCCTTATTTCAAAGTTCTCTAGTTCCCATACTTCGAAGAACTAATTCAAATCCAAAAGTTGGGAGAATAAATTGATATTATGGTACTCCTAATTAGTTTTATGGTTTGCATTTACCATTCTAGATTTTAGGTGAAGATAAAGCTATAGCGGCAACAAAGAACGAGGATGTCTTCCCTTACTGATTTGTTACACCTCTTAACCCCCCTGATTTGTTGCACCTCTTAACCTCTTAACCTAGGTTCTCCAGGATTTCTTTTTTACTTTTCATAGTACCAGCTTGCATTCTGTAAATTTGATGCTTTCGAAAATTTCGATATTACTGGTGTGGAGCATTGCACCTAGAAAGGACGAAGAGGCCGAGCTCTGCGATTGGTCCGTAAGATAAACCGACCAGTGGTAGCGATCTTCCGTACCACTCTTCCCAGGTACAATGCTCCACGCCCATTATTACAATTTTTAGAGCTTCCTACTTGCACATCTTGAGCAGTGGCGGACGCAGGGGATGGGGAGGGGGAAATGGATCACCGAATTTTCGAATTCAAATTAATGTTTTCACTATTAGTTTTATTCTCCACCTGGGTCCGACGAAAATCCCACCTTCCCCTCCCCTCCCCTCCCGCTTCCTGCGTCTGTTACCGCTCCTAAAATGTTGAATTTGTGCTTATCTCGATTTCTAGCGCCGTTACTGACGAAATCAATAGTCTTTCTTGAAAAAACTAAGAAGCGAACTCGATTATTCCCAAAGTAGGCACTTTCTGGATTTTTCTCGAAAAATTTCCTAAGCAACTAAAATTTCCACCCCGTTCCAGATGTGGCTACGAATGCATTGGACGAGTTCAGCTGGTGTGCGACTTACATCCCACATCGCTCTCGCTGATGGATATGCGAGAGTGCGGCAATCCCATCTGTAGGAGTATACAGATATTCGAAGCTGTCTCGTTCAACGATGGCGAGATTCTACCGTAGCCCCGTAGCACCTCTACGCCATACCACACGGGTAACTGCATGACACACACCAACACACACACTAACGACAACTTTTGTGACTTCAGTTCGTTGTTGAACTGCTCTCCGCTCCCCCATTATTTGGTTTTCTGTCGATTTATCGCCCCACGGGCTACCCATAGATTTTTATGTTAGCGCCGGAGAGCTTCGATTCTGTTGTCTGCGCGTAAATTTCGTTTCTATGACGAAACTGAGACATCCTTGATGGATGTGGTATGGGTGTTCACAAATATTCGCATTGAATTCTTCACACTGTGTGCATTTATTACTTGTTGTTTGTTTGTACTGTAACTTGTTTCATCTGTGATCCATAGCGACGCATAGGACGGTTGCTCCTCGACTTTATTTTTCTTTCAGTTATCCGCTTCACATTACAGCTCATACATCAGTTGTACATAATTATGATTCCTTCCAGGAGGAGAATTTTTTTTACCAATTGTATTGTAGATGTTAATGTTGAGATAAATTATTAAATGGGACAACAACGAACACTTCACAAGATGAGGTTGATTCCATGAATTGCAACTCAACAATGAATAGAATAATATAGAAAAAAATCATGTATCTTACAAAGCCGGTAGGAAAAATTGATGAAAACAAAGTTACAACAACAAATACAACACATGTGGATACACGCCCATCCAGAGATTCATTGATGCGCTGAGTATTATCTGTAGAACTTTCTTCCGTAGGGGCTCACACTGCGAGGCCTTAATAAAATGTACATATTAAATATATTTATCATACTAATGGTGCAAATGAGTTCGACCAGGAAAAAAACTGATCATTTTTGTTTACAAAGACATCGTTTATCTCCCCACACTCCTCGACACACAAATACTGACGAGAAGTCTTTCAAAATTGAGCCGATAGTTCGATTTTAATCGAAATCACAGTTAACCAGTCAAACTGCTAGGTATAGCTTACCTCGCTCCGCCTCCATACTCCATGCCCTGCCCGAAATTCTCTCTTGCGAACGCCGAGTATGACTGACCGTACTGAAAATCAAAATTCAATTAACAAATCTTGTCGTAGTAATAGGCGAAAATACGGTAAGAGTAACGTGTACTTACCGGTGGAGCATTCCCACGACCTCCGGAACCACCACCACCCATTGTAGGATATGTGATACGCTCCACCGGAGGGTATCCACCTTTACGAGGGCTGAAAACATCAGGATTTCCAAAATTTCTCAACAAACAACCACATTGCCAATGATGGAAAAACAGGTGTCGCATGCAACATTGCACTTACCCGGGGTAAACTTGTCGATACCCCAAACTTACCCATCGCTAACACGGGCATCAACACGTTTACCCTGGGTAATCTCAATGATGTATCTAGACCCAGTATTGCAAAAAAAGAGGCATGACTATTCACCTCTCAGCGAACTCATCGAGCGGCTCGACAAAGCCACTGATATCTCGAATTGGTGCGTCTCTGCCACCTGCATAACGACCAACTCCGTATGGCTCGTCACCATATCGAGGACCTAGCGGCTCATCGCGGCGGCTGTAGCAAAAATATACTATTAGCGACCGAGAACTAGCTTGCATCAAACTTTTTCATACGAGTAATAGAAAAAAGTGAGTAAACAATAAATGACAACAATAAATCCGAACCATTGGATCAAAATTTAGCAAACTCTTCCGTACAGAGAACTTTACAAATCTGTAATAATGTACAAATATGTAATAGAACTCACCGATTAAACGCCTGATCAACCAAAGATGGCATCTGCCGAGACGGGACATCGTTATATGGGTTCATAGGCATGTCCTGAAACCAAAACAGCTGACCATCACAACTTTTGAACTATAGCCGAAACACTGCGGTAGGGAAACTACTCAAAAAAAATTGCCTAGAATACAAGCGAAATAGAGTCACCTCAAGGAATGAGAACCCAATCATACCCTGTCATTTACAGAATTCAACATTGCCCCCATAGCGGATCCGAGGCCAAGTCTCTCCACCTGTCTTACTGCTTCAAAAGATGACGAATTATCGTGAGCAGCTCGACGCATCACTTGTTCCAACTTGTTCATATCCCTGAAAAATAGCTAATTAACAATGAACTGCAGTAGTTGAGGAGAAAAAATCACGTACTCCTGATAAGGAGGCCTTGACCACGGAGAAACGGTAGCGGGACCAGATCTCGCAGAGAAAAGTGAAGGTATTTCCCTAGAGCGCGCCTGAAAAAAGTGGAATGGTTGGGAGGACATAGAACGCCTATACCTGAACACCTATGCCAAAACAAACCCACGTCTTGGAACGGTAGTGGTTTTGGACGGAAACGATCCCTGCCAGCAGCTCCGCCACCAAAGTAAGCGGGACCAGTCTGCCATTCATTGAAAGGATTTCTCTTCGGTGTTATTAGAGGTCGCTTTTTAGCCCCGGCGCCTTTCGCTGCAGCAATTTTCGCGCCGTTCTGTTTTGCAGGCTGCACTCCGCTTCCAGACTGTGGGCCTCCATTCTTCTTGGGGAATGCTAAACAAGAAAACCTTGAGTAAACAAAAAGCAAAGTCTGAGAGTTGGTGATAGTACAGTTGCTAAAATGTTCATGTCATCAAACTGTTAAACGTAGTATTTTTAAAGGCAGAGTTATACCTCATCTTAGTGATTGAGATTCTAGCGACATCGGCTCCTTCATGAGAAGCTGACTTCAATGAAACACATGTAAATTTGTGGAAATACCCACAGGCCCATCTTTAGGTGCCCCTTTTGAGAGCGGCCTGAAGATGTTTACCCAGGAGGACTCGCGCAGTGCATCGCACAGCGGGCATACGAGATGTACTGGAATGGGTCGCATCTCGCATCCGAGACATATGCCTCGAATGGAACGGGAATGCCCGCCACGCCTCTACTTATTTCCGACTCGGGGCGAGACATATGCCTCGAACGAAACGGAAATACCCGTCATCCCTACACTTATTTCCGACTCGGGAATAGGGTGTTTAGCATCGATGTGGAAGTCCATGTATAGCATTGAAATCAACGCCGCCTAGAATTCATTTCTTTCGAATAACTTTTCACAAACCAGAGTGAGGTAAAACTGTGCCCTTAAAAACTGGTTTAGGTGGGAGATAGATGAGCTCCCTCGTGTAAAGAAGGCCATGGTGGGCGAAAAGAAGCAAAGAGTGCCGAACGCTTGCAGTTGTCAGACATTCCGGTAATGAAGTGAAAGTGCGTGACATCAACCAGCACGAACGCTCACAAAACCAGGAAAGTCATGCAATGTACCACAAAATCATATGAACGCTCATGGCTCGTTATCTGAACGTCAACTCCCAACAGATCTTGACACTAACTGGTGTCAGACCATTTCAGGAGTCAACAACAGGCTTCACTAGCAGTGAAAGCTTGCTCAAGATTTCGAGCCATAAAAGAAATGAATCCTCCCTTTTTTGTATACTGCCAGGATTTCTATCGGATCCTGGGATTCCACCAGTACCGTCTGGGCTACGTAGAATGACTCACTTTTTCCAGCACTAGCATCCAAGCGAGGTTGCTTTGCGGCAACGCCGCCTTCTAATGTCGTTGATGAATCACTGTTTTCAGCCGAACGCTTTCTGAAAATTCGACAAGATACACACCATTATAATCCCTTAGGGACAAGTGTGGACAGGGCCAATCGGAAAACGGCTTCAAACACCGTCAGCACTCTGTCGACTGAATCGTCATTTCAGTGGATCTAACGAGGGCGCAGGTTGGTTACACCAACGAACATAACGATAGATCCACACAATAACTATTTCCACAAGAAGAACGAAGTTCTCTTGTACAAGATTGCAACGGGCATTTAGAAGACAACATCATGACAAGTATTCGATGCTGCCTCCTCATGTACAACTTCAAAAAATATTGCAACATGAATTTAGAAACACGAACTTCGGAAATTTTGGATACCAGATGAGCTCCACGCCTAGAGAATTACTCCTCTAAACATGGTCCAGATGAAGAACTTGTCGTCTTGGAACGTAGAAAGAACTTATCTGACCTGATCTTTCTTTCAAATAACCGAATAGATACACTATCTGCATTATCTGCATTTGTAACGCAACATATCTACTCGAATATCGACTTTCCAAGAACTCATCTCCATCAGATTCTTCTGATAGTCGATAGTTCAAGATTCTAGATCTATTATTTTCTATCGATGAATAATTCTTGCCACACAGCAGTTGAGAAACATTGCGTTGTCAAATAAACCCATGCCGTTTTTTTTTCAATTACTGGTTTTTTTTTCTCATGTGGCCTTGTAGAACAACTTTTGGTCAGCAAGGGCTCATTCCCGAAGCTGGGTCCCACGTCAGCGCGGTCACAAACCACCCCAAATTCCCAAGCTACGCCCATTTTTAAGGATAGTTCGAAGAGTTGCGGCCTTATTATAGACCGCATACCTCCATTCGTGCAGTACGGGTAAGCACACAGAGCCCTTACCTTTAAAGAGGCGGGGTTTGGGCTGAGAGGACGGATTATGTCGACCACCCACGTGCGAACTCTGCTAAATTCAATTTTCCATGTGCTATCGCGCGTTCGCCCCTCACAGAATTTCATAATTTTATAAAAAAGGAAAACGGCATGGACCCATTTGAACAACTATGTACTATGAAGCTATTGTTGAGCCCACAACGACTAGTATAGTTCGTCAACTCCGCGTGATACCAGTGTTTGCCATATTTCAACATATAAATGTTCAGTAACTTATATAATGGCATCACCGACAGATGAAGGCCAAACACGTGAGGATCCCATATGGAGATCGCCTATCCAGACCTCACAGTGAGGAAATCCGAACGCGTTCTCGGAATACCTCCAGGTGTCTCTAGTGTGGTGAAGATTCAAGGGGACCAGCTTCTTCAGCACACTAACGATCATTCATGATATCATTAGTTCAGTTGACCCTACATCTCAACTTCGAACTCTCACACATTCAACGACATGGGTGCAACGAAGTGCGGCCAGATGTCTCGTATGTTTCCTGCTCTGCTTAAGTGTAATATACACAGAACGAATAAATCTAGTAAATGCTGTTATATAATACAGGATGGGGATGGTTTCAAATGCTGCCGCTGATAACCAAACAGCAGATATGTACCGGATTAAAGCTCGATATCGTGGTTTACTGAGCCAGTTCAACCACGCGAATGTTTGAGATGAACCTGAAGCTCAGCATGCTTCATTCTCCACTTTCATCTGTGCCAGCTCCAACGACAACGGTGATATTCCCGTACAAGGTACATTTAAACAATACCTGGAAGACTGTTTCATCTCCACTCCATATAAACACATGCACTGAAATAATTAGAAGAAAATGCTCTTCCAGAACTCATCATTACCCCTTTTTCTCAACTTCCTTCCAAAAGAAGCCGATTTATGCGGTATGGGATAATTAGGCAAGAACCACCGCTCTTAGGTATCTATCAAGAAGAGTTCTCGGATACCAACTGTAACCTATAGTTTAGGATGTTTTCACTGCAAAGAAGAGCAATCGAGAGCACAAGGCGAGATCGTTGTTCGATTCAAAGACTGCAACTGAATGCACGTCTACTTTTCAACGAACTCGTCAAATGACTTCGAATGTGCCTGAGCACGTCAACTCTTCATGTTGATCTGTACATATCGCCACAATGTTCTGAGAGAGAACACCTTCTCTAACAGACGCGAAAATTACGACAACCCTCTAGAAAGCAGGCAGATTCACTCTCTTTCAGAGACTGCTTCTCTTCATTCTAAACACTAAAAAACTATTCCAAAAAGTTACAAGAATAATAATTGCTGTTTTTGAGACGTACTTTGTTTCACCGGCCTCAGTCTTTCCTGCAGCATTCTGCCCAGCCTCCAGTAGTTTCTTTCTTTCTTCCCTCCTTTCTCTTTTCCTCTGGCGTTTTGCAGCTTTTCTATCAATTCCATCAGCAGGCAGTATCTGAACAGAAAAATGTAACGAATGCCCCAGAAATTCGCTTTCGCTGAATGAAGCTCAAAACTAGGACGGCAAACCTTTTCACCAGACTCGTAGATCTGCTTCAGCTTCTCTCGATTCTAAGAAAAAATGTTAACAATCCAAATCTGTTGCAAACAAATTGTGTTTTGAACCGACTAACCTCTAGAATTCCTTTCAGTCGTACTTCCTGAGCCTCGCGAACTTCAGGGTCACTCGAAAAATGGCTAAAAGAAACTTTTTTTTGTAAAACTTCGAAGATAAAGATGTCCAGGCAAACAAATTCAATGACATCACAGAAAAAAAAAACATACTCCACAATAAGAGTGGGATCGCCCTGCGCCGTAGGTGGAATGCTCACGTTCAAAAGAGGTACTTCTGCGGTGTCCCACTTCAGTGCATCCACCTTAAACGAACAACAGAAGTGGTGCTGTTCCGGAAACGGTGGTGAACGATCAACATGAAGAAATTAAAGGAAAACTCACATTAGTGCCCATGAATTTCAGTTCATTCAGGTAGAACACTCCGAGCTGCGTGAGATTAAACCTTACAGTTCCGTCTTCTTCAATTCTAGCCATGAATTCAAACACCTCCTTAGGCAAGCGAACAACTTTTCTCTAAAATTTCACAAATTGTATGCAGGTAACTGTAACTCTCAGGTACAAAACTAACTGACTGCTTACATTATACGTTCGCTTCTTCTCAGTCTTCTCTTCACCACCCTCATTCTCAGCCTTCGCAGTTTCTCCCTCTCCTTCCTTCTCAGTCGTCGTTTTAGCAAAGCTGGAGTTTTCGTCCTCCTACAAAGAAGAAATCAACTAACAGTTGAATGAAACAAACGGGAAAGGAAACCAAAAAAAAAAGACGAACGTGTGGCTTCCAAGCATTTGGATCTCCCGAAGCCTCATTGGCTTCACCTGACTTCTCTGTATTTCCACCCGATTCACCACTGAACAATTTTTAACAATGATTTCCACAAACAAGCAAGAAAAGCTATACCACGCACTTCTCGGCAGTGTTAGCTTGTTCCTTTGTTTCCTCTGCATTTTCGGCTGGCGCTTTGTTCGCATCGCCATCTTCCGGCTTCACTTCAGTCTGCACTTTCTGTAAATAGCTGATATCAATAAATGCGCGTTTAATCTAAGGCCAATAGCACTCGTGCTTTAATAATTGCTCTAATTTGAAAAGGCGCTCATTACAGCGCCAGCCACCCTACCATCTGTGATCAGTTCAACAAATTTTTTGGGGTAGAGAAACTTTTTTCTGCACCAAGAACGTGGCGCCTATTTTTTTAGGTACCATAATGACCATCCAGTTCTTACCCGTGCCCTGCTTTCAACAATGCTAGTTTGTTTTTCTGCCTCTACCAAACTCACAAAAGGTCGCAGATGCATGTATTCTCGACGAGGTGCCTTATCCCATATACCTTGTCCAGTCGGATAAATGCGCTCCAGCGGACATGTCCGTGTGCTTTGGATGGTCTACTATCGAGAAAAAAATTAACCGGATAGGCGTATTTAACACGTTCGCGACCTTACGCTTTTGGCATGATGTGTCACATGGGACACACGCGCTTTTGCACAAGTGGGACCCGTACCCAACCGGTTAAGCACGTGGTAGGAATTTTTCCTCCGCCGCATAATACCCCGAATTTGCGTAAATCTGAATCTGATCTTTTTCTCTTTTGTGGTCGTCAAGAATGTTCCCTAATGTTTGTCGTCCATTCACTGAATACTGATTGTAGTTTCTTTTTCATATGTATCGTTCTCTCTGGGGTATGTTTCAACCGCATATTGAAAATAGTTTGAGTGAAGATCTGCTCTGCCCAGTGCATGTACAGAAAGCTTGAATATTTCTTATTGTTAGTATAACACTACACAGAAATTTGCTAATTATGACTGCTTCACAGAAATGTAACTCTGAAAAGAGCGTGCTCACCCGGGTGAGCACGC
>KN726884.1:0-17509 GCA_000816745.1 Ancylostoma duodenale
TGACATAGGAAAATAGCTCAAGTCGTTCTGCTATCAGGAAGATTTGCGCTTTCTGGCATTATGTTTTCATTTTGAAAAGTTGGGTTTATTAGGGTTAAATTTGGGTGAAATTTCGTTGGTAAAAACATGGGAAAGTGGCTATTTTTACCAACGGTTTGCCATCGCTTTACCAACGGAATAAAACTCGTCCTAGGTAACGTTGAGAGCTGAAATTTTGCAGAGACATAGAGCTTGAATTCCTCTTTCAGGAACATACCTAACTTTCGGTCACCTTTTACATATGCCCTGACAAAAAGCCATGTAAGAAAGAACCTATTTTCAGACAAGTTGAAGAGTGTGGTGTTCATCTGAGGCGAATAACTTCACAGTTATTTCATATGGGGGGAACAGGTTTAACACATTGCAATAAAGGAAGATCTGCACTTTCTTATGTATACGGTCGTTTTTTACAAGACCTTCTGATTTCTTCAGAAATTGAGTGTCAACATACCTCAAATTTTAACAAATTTTGCGGTCACGTCTTACGTGGTGTTATCGCGATAAAAAAAAAGTTCTACTGAATGAGAATCCGTGAGATTTTGCATGCTCATAAGGCTTATTCTGGGAATCTGCCTTCATAGCTTCGGAGCACCAGGTGATGTCCAGAGGTCCTAGGACACCATCCACGGAATTGCGTTTTGAGCCACATATTTATTGGACCCTAGGATTCGATTTACAGCCAAATAAAACGTCCAAGCTTAAGAAGAAAGTTTTCACCGACGATTTCGCACCTGTTATTCATAGTACTAAAAGAAAAAAGCATGTTGAAGTGTTTGCAAAACTACCATCCTCGCGAGGAATCGAACTTGGAGCTCGCTAGTGAAAAACGAACTTTCCTACCTTGCTGTTATTATACTACCTTCTTTAAGCGACCCTCCCCTGTTCCCCCCGAGGCGACCCCCCTTGGTAAATTACCATTGTACGCTTGACCCTGGCTGTACTCCTCAAGAAGTATAGCAGCAGCCTAAGTAGTAACCGCTCGTAAACAGCAGGCAACATCAAGAACATAAAAAGCTCACAAAATTGGTACTTCAAACGTCCAAGTTCGCTCACATTCACACCTCCAGCTGAATTCGTCCTATTCCATTAGTTTCGGGCCAAGACCACTCGAAAAAAAAAAACAACTATGGAACATTGGCCAAACTCCAGCGCGCAATATCAGCGAAACCATCGCGTCGTTTCTCACGAAAAAAGTATAAACAGGACGCGACGTCGGGTCGCGAGGGCAAACGCCAACTGCTACATCGCGACCGCTGTTTGCGCATGCATCCACTCGTGACCCACCGCATTCGAACAGCTTACTTGGACGCGACAATCGCGTCGCGCCGAAGTATACTCCTAAAGGGGCTTGCATACTTTTGCCGCAGCGGCACCGCCGCCGTCGCCCAGCGACAAATAAGGGGCTTGCATACTTTTTCCGCAGTGACACCGCGGCGGCGGCGGCAAAAGTGGGTGCGCGGCTAAAGTTGCCGCCCGGTGACAAAATACCCCCATTGACATTCCTTGCCGCGCGCCGCTGGGCGACGTCGCTGGGCGCCGCCGCGGCAAAAAAGTGTGCTAGCTCTTGTCGCCGACTTATGCTTAACCATGGGCGACTGTCGCCGCGGCAAAAGTCTGCAAGGCCCTATACCCCCACTGCCATTCCTGGTCGCGCGCCACTGGGCGACTTCGCTGGCCTATGCATGGTGACTGTCACCGCGACAAAGGTCTGCAAGTCCCTTAATCCACTCCTCGATATTCGTCTGACCAAAGAAAGCCGCTAGTCAATAAACGCATTCTGCTTCGCTTCTTCTATCCAGAAGTGAACACACTGAACCACTGTAACCAGCGAAAACGGTCAGAAGACATAAGACTCTCGTAGGCACTGAACAAATTCCTGTCCCGATTGAGGAGAATACAAGAGAAATTTCACAGGTAATGGTGCAAGTAAGAACAAGTATATACATACAAAGTACCACGATTTCTAACCTCCTGGCCTTGCTGACACTACACAAGCTGCTCCTATTCTTTATTTGCATCCATGTAGTAGGCACATAATACGATTCTCACCTGGACAAGGTCACGGTTTCAAATTGGTTTTTTTTCACCTCAGACACAGAATAAGCCATGTGCTTATATTACGAGATCCAGTAAACTAATTCAAATCGGTGACTCAATAGTCCCGCCCAGCTACAGTCACGGTCGACATCCACGCTTTAACAAGACTTCTCACAATTTCCTTGATAGGTGACCCAATAGTCCCGTCCAGCTACAGTCACGGTCAATTTTTTTTCTCACATGGTGGATTCGCAGGTTCCACCTCGGAACCTTGAGGCAGTCCGCTTGCAAAACCGGTAGAGCAGAAACGCGTGCTTAAGGGACCCCCCGTGTCCCACGTGGCACACCATGCCGAAAGCGTAAGGTCGCAAATGTGTTAATAAGTGCTACCACACCTCAATTATCGTTTTAAAAAAGAACTAGGGTCTTTAAAAAATGTTGTCCTAGGCTAACGCTAACACAAAACAGTTAGGGCGAAAGAAACACGCATGAAACAACAATAAAAACCAGAGACGACAAACTCTCCTTCTACTGCATCGAGAAGCTAAACTCTTCCAGGACAGGACACCACGTACACCTTTCTAGGAATTCATGAGCAACGCTGAGAGCGTTAAATGTAACTATAAAAAGAAATCAATAGCCCGTATACCACCAAACAAGCCGATACATCGACCCATTAAGATCTAGCAACGTGAACGCGATTATTGCGGTAAACAGGTAGGAACTAATTGGAGACTCGTGAACTAACAATAATAATAATAACACCAATAATGGAATAACATCTCGATAATACAAGTAGGGAAACTTTACATGTCGAAGAGCAAACAGAAGGGAACTATTTGTGAACATACAACAAAAACGGAAAAATCACGAGGAAAATTTGCCCGTCTAGGGACAAGAACTGATGCAGTTAAGGTTAGTTTCTCATCAATATGTACAGGGAACTCCAAACGGTCGCGGACAGGGGCGGGACCTCGGCGCCGCAGCGCTCACCATGTGGCTCTGGTTTCTCTGCTCTCCAGAGAAACCAGAGCCACGTGGTGAGCGCTCGTGTCTCTGCCCAAGCGAGCGGCGCCGAGGTCCCGCCCCTGTCCGCGACCGTTTGGAGTTCCCTGTATGTACCCGAAGATTAGTAAACAATATATGAGGAACAGTCCGGATATACAAGAATACAGAACTTGTGAATGAGTCCTGCGTTCGCGTTTCATTAAGTCGATCGCCCATTCTGTCTCGTTGTTCGCTCTGTTTTCTATAAAATTATTCAAATCAATTTTCAATATACAGGAATGAATACTATCACACATCTTAGACAGGAGGGCGGGGAGAAGGGGCGAGGGAAAAAGGGTCTCCGCCGCTTCCAAGACCCGGACGGGACGGAAGGTAAAAGTAATTAAAGCACTAATTGAAATACTAAATTATTCATAATAAATATTCAAAATTAATAAGAAATATAAACAATTGAAAATACAGGGTGGCCGAAAAGTATGGGCGTCACAAAAAACGTCATCTTTCCTTTTCTGGCCACAAATATTGTATCTTTTCCACTATAACAGCTGCGCATCCATGTGAAAACTCAGTTTCACAAGGAGTTTTAGAAGTTGCCTTCCTTGATTTCGGTACAGGCCTTCAACCTTGCCATCATGAAATCCCCTATGCGCCGCAGGTAGTTCTCACCAATTTCTGACCAGCACTACACAGTTAGCGTTGTACACGTTCGAGGTTGGTGATATTTTTGTTCTCGAGTGTTTCCTCTATGGAACCACCAACGAACAAATTCAATGTATTCAATTATCGTGTGCAGGAAGAGCCTTAAATCTTGCTGAGGAATCCGGGGGACTCCTCTTCAAGGTAGGCAATGGTGTTTTGGCCTCATGAGCTGAAAGGTTCCCTTTTCTGGGGAATTGTGTTTGCATTTTTCCGTACCCATTGGACCAGCACTTTTCCAAGAATCTCGTCTTGCTACAAAATGACGTCCTTCTTGTCGATTTTATTCACGTAAACCAGGGATATTCTTGCATTTGTGGTCATTTTTCCTCTAACCATTACACCGCCTGTATACAACAACCTCGTGACAAGTCTCTTTTTTGAAGAGTTTGGCACATTTCGCTTGAAGTCGTGAACAATTCAAATAGGGAAAATTTTACCATCAGTGCATAGCACGCCTTAAATGCGGCGCACCTGTCAGAAGGTCACTGCCAAGAGGTACCCGAGCCAATTACCGCCAGATGGCCACATCAGCCTGCTAGCAGCCGGACATGGCCCGGCGCCACCGCAGCGTGACCACCCCAAGCTCCGCCCAAATAGCCAATGTCGCGCGCGACGTCCGCAACGCGGCGAGTAAGTGAGTAAGTCAGAAACCACTTAAAAGAAGGAAATCAAAGATGAAAAGCTCCTAGTAGAGTGAGATATCATAGACATTTTGGCACTGTTCCACTTTCACGGACCCAAAAGCTTCGAAAAAATTTCTAGCTGAAACTTTGCGCAGGTGGTCTGGTAGGTACGATTTCTCACAGAGTCATCTCAATTTCTGCACAGAAAGGTCATTTCGTATGCTGATCATGAAAATCAACACAATTTTCCATGGCACCGCCATTTTTCTGGCTAAATCGGCATTTTCTTCCAATTTAGAAAAGTCATCAGACCGTAGTCTTATAAAAATGGGGCTGCGGAATAAAACGGATGCGATTTTCGTGTTCAGCACCTCAAATAACCCCCTGCACGGAGTTCCGGCCAAAATTTTTTTCAAGTTTTTGGGTCCCTGAAAGTGGAATAGTGCCAATATTTTATCCTGAGGGTTAGATATTTCATGCTAAGGGTGAGTAGTCTAGAGAATGATATGATCAGTGACCCAAAAGTGCGAAATTTCACACTAACCAGGGAAAGCTTGAAATTTTGCGCTTATCACGGATGTTCTTTAAATGTTCTTTAGTTCGCTATGCGATTTATCGCTTTTTGTCTCATTGTTATTCCAAGTAATCAATACTGGATGAATTGTAAGTTAGTTGCTATACTAGGCAGTGCTGTCCCGAGGGCATGCCTACAGGGTAAGTGCATGTCTGCAGGGCAATTCTCGCACCCTAGCATGCACCAGATGTCATATTGATCGACTAGAAAGTATCCTGCTATTAGGTGAACTAAATCTGAAAAAAAAAAGAGGAGACCAAGCTTCGCTCACATGAACTTCAATTTAGCCTATGAACTTTGGTTTGGTTGTCCCCCTGTCAGACGCTCTTGCATCCCTCAAGCCTGTTAACTGTGGCAACAATGGTTAGGAGTTGTGCCCTGGAAATACAATAGCGGGAAAGTCTCAGCTTCTTTCCGACAACTTCTGAGACGGTAAACGTGCAACACTCAAACTTTTTGCCACTTTGTTCGTGCTCATTACTCCATTTCACGTGATCCTCTTTCAAATGATCGCAGGAATCCTCCTCGTGTTCACCGTTCGAGGATGGCCTGGATTTCTTTTCAGTTTGATACTCCCTTAAGGCTACCATGGTTTGATGATCTGCTGCACTGCCCGAAAAGGAGTTTTGAAGTTCTCTTCCTACTGCTGCAGTGGACTCTCCAGACCGCGCGAGGGTTACAATGGATTCGCGGTGCGGGTACGCTCACATGACTTAAGAAATCCAACTAAGCTACAAGTCAAAAGGAAGAGGATTTTATGGCGTTTCTAAAATATATAAAACAAAGGCGAGATAAAAGTCGAAAATAAAAAAAAGAGCGCCAAATCAGGCGCCCATACTTTTCGGCCACCCTGTACAATCCTACCATTATGTGGTTCCACATAACTATTGAATTACCTAATTTTTAAGCTTAAGAAGAAAAATGCCAATTTGAGGGGAACACCATTTCCTCTGTATTCAATAGGGACCAGATAGCACCCGACACTGATTGAGCGCGTAAGCTCTGTAAAATATAAATGCGGAAGAGCATCATCAATGGAACTGTTGGAGGGGCAGTTTGGCGATGCCGGCGAGGGTGAAGTCCGATGTCATCATAAGGTTGGCAAAAGCAAAACCTTAGCATCTCATTTATTTGGTAGCTTTGGTAAGTGATGGTATCCATCTAGACCATACGATTCCTCTGGAGCAACTCCCAGCCTTTCGTGAAAGAAATCTGTTCGGTCAAAGTGGCTGGTGTCATTCAGACCAGATATGTCTTAAGGTATGTCTTCGAAAACCACTGATGACCGGTCATTTCAAACACACATCTCTTTCATACTTAGCACAGGTCGCTTGGCCAGCTTTGATGGCCTTTCGAAATTTAACTAAAAGCCAGGATAGGTAGCTGTCGACTGTGCCGTTTTCCATTGACTCACTGCTCCACTTCGCCGGGTTAAAACACCAGCGAGCTGTCGTTTAAGAAAAACTGTTAACAACGTCGTTTACAACGTTCTTGTAGAGCGTGAGGAGCGCTTCCGAATCGTATATGACTAAATCCCTAGCAACAAAAATGGAGAGAACTGCATCCGAAAGAAGCGCAAGGACTCATTTTAACACCTAATATAAGAATATTTGTCACATGCTAATACCGAGTTTCTATCAAGCAGCGATTTCTGAATATGCAAGGTAACAGTAGGAGCAGCGCCCATCAGTAGGCTGTCAATTTTGCAACGACTATGTGGGATTAACAGTGATTTTCAGCAATATGACAAGGGTGAGAAAAGAAACATTGAAAGAGGTAGGAAAAACAATTATAAACTGATGGCGCCGCGGCTCCAAGTTCAGGTGCGATCAGAACACCAAATATTTTTCAACACCTACCCGGTAGAAAGACCTTGTTGAATAGTTACGGCCCGATGATTGACCCGCTCGGGGAGTATCTCCGTTTGCTCCCGCCTGAATTAGATGCGTTGGAGACATCCATGAAACGAGAATCAAACAGATACTTGAAGACAGCACTCATGGAAATTTTCGCAGCTGAGATAAGTGGTGCTCCTCGTAATCGGTTGCTAGCGAATCATGACAGTAAGCGCATCACGAAAATTACAACAACTGTGAACGAAAACATCGACTTATCGATTGCACCGGTTTTTCGCTATGCTTGCCAGAAGTCATTAAGGACCTGTCTTATGGCTAGCGTCTCGCACTCAGCTACCTGCTTATTGAATTATCGATTCCGCTGATTTTTCACTATTTTCCATTTTTCACTATTTTTTTCCAGAGATTGGTGAAGATCTGATTAATGGGACCTCTTAAACACACTGAACACGAATGAGGCTAGCATTTTTCATGAAATTATCGCAAAATCAACACAATGCGGACAATGCGATACACTTGGTGGATCACGGCCTTCCGTCCTAGTGTGTGTGGTCACTATGCTTATTGCTAGGATCGAATAAAAATCGAATATTTTTGTTACTTTAATTAATAATTCAACATCTATAAACAATATAAACATCTATTATTCACTAAACATCTATTCATCCAAAATGTCCAATATTCGAAAAATATTCAATTTCGAATAAATGGAAAATTCGTTGTTTGTTCTAACATAAGAGACCAATGTAGTGCCGTATTAGAGAGAAGCGTTTTGGGCTTCGTCATTTTCGAATATCTGGATATCAAAATTATTATTTTGAATTGTTTTCTAAATCGCTTATCTAAGCAACAAAATCACTCGGCTTTTATTCGGTTCTAAATATAGAGGCCACACAATGCACGTGGTGAATCACCTCCCTCCTAGGTGTTGAAAAGTGCATTTTTTCGACGTCTCTTGAACACAGCTATAGTATTCATTACAGAGAACAAAATATGCTAGGAAATCTTACTTTAGCGAATGCCTCCAAAAGCTACATTTAGTTCATCGGAGTCGGATCCAGTCGGATAGCAAATGATACGTATCGATCGTCAGATAACCAAGATTAATACGTATCTTTTGCTATCCGACCGGATCGGACTCAGATGCACACTATACATAGATGTAGCTAAAGAAGTACTTCTTGATGATTGATGTCACAAAGCTTTGACTTGGTAGGAAAATGTCAATGAATTGCATTACAAAAGAAAAAAAGTACAAAGTCGCGAAAAAAAAAACGCGAGCTGTACCATCCACATTGAAGAGAAGGAGCGTTCCTATGCGATCACATGATGCACATGGTGCATCACGCCACGCGACTAAAAAATATCGATTGGCCACGCGCAATCGTCACGCGAAAATGTGCTCGGTCCGCAATGTGCTAACTTCACACACCTTCCCACTCACGGGTTGATGAGGAAAGCATCACTGGGGTCCTTTTTAAACATGTCGGTCGCGAAAATGATAATCGTCTTGGATGTATTTGTCGATTAAATTGACTAATCGATTCGATTAAGGAGTAATTGTCCGCATCGGTGTGAAACAGTCGAGGATAATAAAACATCCGAGCGGAGCCCGACATTCCGTCTAGTTGGGCATGAATTCGACGTCCCTTGGAACCCTGAACTGTGTCGAAATGTCCGACACGAAAATTTACGCAAGTGCTGCCTTAAAGCTTCAAAACCTGTTTACACGACAAATGTGACAAAAAAGGACTTTAGGACTCAAAAAAGCCATGCAAGTGGAATGACACCACACACTCCCAAAGCTCAATGACAAGCCGGGGAAGGAAACACCGAACGGGAAAGTACACCACTCCACAGTGTTTGTGCATATAAGGTTAATGTAAACTTACCAGAGCCTTCTTTGGCCAAGGCTCTCTACGAGGTGTTCGTAGGCCATGCTGATTCCTAAAATCACTCTCCACTAACTCATCCTTTGCTACATTTGCGGTTCTCGTCTCCTCATCGTCAAGCCTCAACACGCAGAAAACGTTTCAAACACGTCGAATTGCAAGAATGTTCAAAAAAAAAAAAGCGAAACAATAACAGTCGTTGAAAGCAGTAAGAATTGCGGAGCTAGCGAAGAAATCCTTCAAGTCCACTCAATCTTACTTCGGACAAGACTCGGCGAAGTGTCCTACTCGATGGCAAATTCGACATTGTCGATCCGAAGGAGCCGATCCCATTTCGCATTTTTTCAGGAGAACAACCTGCAAAAATGCCTCACCTTTACTTAGAAAAAGTGTTCACATAATTTTTCAGTTCCACCTTCTAGTCGTTGCCCCATATTAAACAGTGGGGAACTCCGTTTTTTTTTTTCAAAAGAAAGTTTTTACAGAAAAAGTAACATCTAGCAGCAAATGTTCAAGTTGTACAGTCAGTAACTCCTCTTCACATTCAAATTTGAGAACGCACCATTAGTGCTAACTCCTACCGAATTACTAACTTTTCCAGTATTTCCAACAACAAAAAAAAAGTGATATCCATGCAACGCAGTGCTCCAAGATATTTGACCCCCCACCCCCTCTCGGCCGCATCTACTTAAAAATATATCTTTTCCTAACTGAAAGAGAGACAAGACTTCCAGGACAGGGATACTGAAAGCTACCAAATAATGCACCAATTTCAAAGCTTCAGCAGCACACCACAATAATTAAAAGGAACTTACTGCGTAGTTATCTATCAAATTTGGTGGTATCTTCTTATCTTGAGAAATTTCGTTCGTTTCCATAAATTCGCGTCGAATATCCGACAACATAAACTTCTTTCGAGAGTTGTGTATATTGCGCACAATGAAGACGTACACTAAAATGTTAACATTTCCGAAATTCAGGCACTCGTATAGGGTCCACTCCCCTCCAGCATAAAAAAATCCCGAACTCACTCATTTCGTTGAAACTCGCGACGTACTGCTGACGCTAGACGTGCCGTGCTCCCAACACCGCCCCCCCCCCCCGCCATGCTGCTCATGTACCTTGAGATGCACCCAAAGCACGAAATGTTTCGACAATCCGGTGTTAGCCGAACATGTTGGTGATGGCCCGACGGAATGCGTGGGATGCTGTCGCGTGTGGACGCTCCACGGATTTAAAAGTCTGCCTCCTGAGTGTGAGACCCTCCTGGCTGTGTGACAAAGCGGTATACATAAAATGTTACGAAACAGTTCTTAACCCCGTTTTTTCTAACGTTTTCCGGGTTGGATTTGGAACAGTTTGTCGAGCGGAGTGGACGTGTCAAGCCGTTGGGTTGGGCAATAATTTCGTGTGATTTTTTTTCAACTCAATTTTTACGAGGAAATGAACTAATTCCAATAGCCTATCACAGGTCACGTTGTAGCTCTTGTTTTGCTCTTTACGAGTATTACAACCAATTTCTCCAATTCCCGCTAATTCTCATTTTCTGGCGCATGAAATGTGATCCACAATTCGACAAGAGCCTACATCTCCGACTCCTCCAACTGTTCCACTACAAGCAGAAGTGGATGTCTTCTTCAGAGAGGTCGATTGTGGGCTGGAGGATTCACCACCTAGCGCTCAGTTCTTAGAGTTATGAGAAAATTTCGCAAAGATTTGCTCTAAATCTGAAGGAGAACTACGGATATTAACTTCCAGGAAAACCTTAGTTCAACTAGTCAACTTCGTGAAAATACACTGAATGCTCAGAAAAACCGTACGAACTTATTGCCCAATCTAAGAGATCGGATACGTCAGGGCGCGTTCGCCAACATTGCAGCCGAGGAGGGCAGCCAGCACAGTCACAGAGAGCTCCGCCCAAGTGTTCCGTGAACTGCACTTTCGCACCCTCCGAAAAGGAGGTTTTCGTCATTTTTATACGTTTTCGCGTACATCATTGGAGTTAGCGTGAGGAGGTGTCGAGTCTGTTGACATGTACGACCCGCGAAACAAGGTGACACGCTGCCTTTAATGGCGAAAATGCCGCGGAGGGCTCGCGTGAGGCAAAATCTCTGACCTCAGTCGCTTTAAAGCCACTTGCCGCGTCAGTTGCCGCGCGAGTTCGCTCGGCGCTGTCATGCCCTATCCTTCATCATAATGCGCAGAGAGGCGCGGCAAAACTCTGAAACCCACTAAATAGTGCCGTTTTCGGAGAGAGAGACGAGAAATGCGGATCATAGGCACAAATACTCAACTATCGTCGTTTTCGAAGCGGACTATAGGATGGTCATGACATGATTACCTAAGAACGAAAGCATTTTAAAAGTAGTTTCCATTACAATGTGACATACTGTGGAGGTTGTTACACTAATAGTTCAGGCAGTTACCTTTTTGTTTTCAGTCTCATAAAACAAACATTCAGCAGAGCCCTACAACGAATGATGTTTTCGATCCTTCGAACAGGGTAGATGAGATACGTACAAGGCGAAGGGGGCGTGGCAGTCTTTGCATGGGGTGCGCTACGAAGCCGGCAGCTGTCAGGACTTATCGTTCCTCATGACCACCCGATATCAAGCATGCTTGACAATCCACAACTGCACATCTTACGTTCAGTCTGCGAATGTACCAATATTTAGTCCTTTCCGAATCGCCTATAGCACCATTAGCGCTAGGTGTGAATCTCATGAGTGCCTGACAACAAAATAACGGATATAACAGAATAGCTCGCCATACTTTTTTTGGTGACGCCCGATCCCAAATTGTGATTGAGATCGAAGGGATCCTCTATGCATACCGAACGATTCCAATCCTTCTCCATCTTCAGCAAAGGCTTCTTTCGGCGGATTTGTACCACCTGTCCAAACACCATCGGTTATCTTGTGATTGTGGAAGAAAATTCTATTAAACTCCATCTAAATAACTTAACATTCCTTGACTGGAACATAAAAGATCTGTACTTAGGAAACAAATACGACTTTTACTGAGGCATGATGCAGTCGTTAAATTTTCATTGACATCGCGCGTCAATCTGGTTTTGCTAGCTTTCTGCACACAGATGAAGCCGAACTTATCAAAAGGTGGGTTGCTCACACAATCTACAACATAGGAAAACTAATAGGAACAGCTTTTTTTTTGAATTAAACATTTGAGTATTGTTAGGAACTTTACAGAGATCTGAGATCGTTGAGGTTTTTGGCGGAATGATAGTAAATAAATAAACACCAACGAAAAATACCTAACACAGGGAAATCGCTCCACTTCAAGTGTATGGATTGTAAGGTCAATAGAGATTAGGAAGGAATATACTTCGCACAAAAGCCATAGGAAGTGGGGAAATATTGCTCGCAGCCCAAACACAACAGATCTCAGCACTTATCTGTATGCCAGTCTGGCCGTCCGGCGTTAGCCGGACTTCCAGAATTCTATTGACACTCGCTTCGCTCGCATACTTTATATTCAATGCAAAAGAAGTGTGAATGGGTTCGACGAACCTTTCGCCGAATCTCTAACCTCCCACGCTGACCCAACCGCCTTCTTAAAAACCCTCGATCCCGTCAGCGGTAGCCTTTTTCCTTATCGGCGAAGTAATACCCTTTGATTGGACTTAATAACTGGGAATAATTGGGTATAACCGATCTAGTGCAAACGTCTTGAAGTGATTTATGTTCATCTGTTGACGTGGTAACTCAAATGATAAGGGTACACCGCTGTATATAAACGGGTGATTCACTCAAACACAAATGGAATGGAGAGAGAACAGCGACAAAAAAGGAAATAATGTGCAGCTATGTGATGCAGGTAGGAGGGTTGTCCAAAAAGGGTGCCAGCGCACATGTAATGCTGAAATGGACCCGTCTTTCGACTTCCTAATATATCTGGACGCCGGCGCACCCTTTTCACACGGCGAGGCTCGTCTCCAGCTGGTCCCCCACTTTTGGACGCCACCCCAACACACATACACACATACATACACACCATTGGCGGACGCAGAAAGTGGGCGGGAAGGTGGGCGTGGGAAAAAAAGTGGGGTCTCCGCCGTTTTGGGGACCCAGGCCGAAAATAAAATTAGTAAAAATAATAATTATAATAATGAATAATAGATAAAAATTATATTAAAAATAATAACAAAAATAAACAATTAAAAATAAACTAATACAAGATTTTTATTTGTATTGTAAAGTAATTTCGAAAATTTGGCGACCCATTCTCAGGGGGGGTCCCCCTGCGTCCGCCACTGATACACACATACACACACATACACACATACATACACATACACACATGCACACATACATACACATACACACATATACATACACACATACACACACACATACAGGGTGCGCCAAAATTACCTGCGCGTTAATTTTTCTGTCTCAAATTGGGATGGTTGAGCGAATCCAAGAGCCATCTTGTAAGTATGTGTGCTCAAGCCTTTTCTACCATAAGCAACAGCTATTTTCAAAATTGGCCCCTTTTTGCGTCTGCACAGGCTTGGGAAAACTTCGTAGACACGAGCTAAAAAATCGCTTTCTATTCGTGCTGGGTCTCTGTCCCTTTCCTCATAACTTTTCCTGTAATGGATTTCAGACGAATCCGGATTTTTGTATATGGTAGTTCAGGGCTAGGTCCCTACTACTGATAATATGTGATGAATTGGACCATCACTTGTTTGTCACGGCATGAACAGGCATTTTATCTGATGTGCCGATTTTGCTGATTTCCGCGGTCTAAAGCTTGTAATCCAGGAGCAGAAGTAGTACTGGTGAATGTTTCAGAATCTATGCTGGCCCGCAAATCTGTCAGCAAAATTTGGTTTTTGGGAAGTGATTGATTGCTACCTTACAGGGAGAAATTAGTTCAAATGCGTTCTGATGATGAATTCTCCCAATTTCTCCCTCAAAAAGGTTGTCATCATTACTCCCTCTATTGGCAATCTCACGGGCACCTATTTGAATACGATAGAGGGTGGAGTGTTTACTATTAAGGAAAGGGAATTAGACTTGTTGATATTCGTCTTCAAAAAGATCTAGAAAAAATCTTGCGGAATAAAACCCGCGAACAACGGGTTGCGAAATCAGTAGACTTCTTCAGGCCTGTAACGGAATAGAAATACGTCATTCAGAAAACAAACTGTTGCTTACAGTAGGAATAGCTTGCTTACACATATTTGCGAAATGGCTCGCGAATTAGTTTAACCGTTCCTGTTTGGGACCGAAAAATGTTCGCGCATGTAATTTTGGCGCACCCTGTATACACACATACACATACACACACAGTAAGTCCGTAAGTGAAAGCTTTTGAGTACATACGTATATAATGAATAGAAATCGCGAAGGGTGGCCGATCCGGACCAAACTTTGCATGCAGGTCCATCATAGGCCGGGGGAGGTTATAGGCTACTTCACACCATTATCGATTGGTTTATCGATCATATCGATTTTATTGAGTTTTCGCCCACGGGCGGGTGAAGACATGTCTACTGGAGTAAATTTATCGATTTTATTGATTTCTCGCTATTCTTGCCCATGAGTCAATGAGGACATGTCTTCTAGTGTTTTTCAATACGCGGAACACAGATATGGCAATCACGAGATGAAAATATTAAGATATTGATTTTATCGATTTTCCTTCTTTTCCTTGGTAACGGGTAGGAATATGTCAGTTGGAGCTCTCCAAAGCGCTGAACGCGAATATGATGAGCATTTTAGAAGACTTTACCAACCAAACAACTTTACCTACTTTCTGGGAAGGGTGAGTGAAAAATGTCTTTTAGATTAATCACCAGAATTCTTACCACCTTGAAATAATTCACTGAGTTCAAAAGTTGGGTAGCATTAAATAGCATCGCCATCAGTATTGAATAGCTGGGAGAAATAAGACACCCGAGCGAAGTCGGGCATACCGTCTAGTATTTTATGAGCCTAAGAAATGAACGTTTCTCTTCTCAATGTCGGAGAAAGGAAAAGTCGCAAGCATACAAGTATTATGGCGCAGAAGGATCTCGAAAGAAACAGACGGTAACACTGACCTATTTTAGGTAATAATATAGATGGGCTCACCTAGTGCTAAAGCACTGTATAATAGCGACTTCGCTTTTTTCTCTTTTTTTTTGAGTTAATTTTAAACAGTCCCACTTTCAAAAGAACCGAAGTTCACCAACCTGTGTCTCAAAATCGAAACGTGCATAGTAGTCGAGGAATCCTACGAATAACTGAGAAACAGACGATCGATTTTCCGACCACTTCTCAAAGACCGTGTTATGATAGTAAACGTCGTGATTCTCAACCAGTATCGGTTTCACATCACCATTACGGAAGTCCTAAATAACGTCGTCACTCACATCAGTAGCCCCATCAAAGACTATGGAAACCTACAAGGAAGATGAAGTCTTACCTCCTGCAAGCGAGGCAACACTGGCGGTTCACAGTTTTGGAGGTAGTGAATCAACAGTATAATGATCGCATACGATGACAACGATCCGCGCGACGCATCTCCTATGTCGCATGACTTGGCCCACTAAAACTAACTGTTTTTCGAATTGAAATTTTGGCCATGTAGACATATGGTGGATTGTAAGTTAGCATATGACGTTTGTTCGAGCATCCTGCACTGAAAACTTTGATCTGATCATCTCCCTGTTAGATGGCAAAGGAAATAAATAATTTTAGATTGCAACAGATTTTGTCACATGGTTTTAAGCCTCGAAACAAATAGATCAAACCTTGTCTTCGAAAAAGTAAGACTTTGAAAGGGCTCTTCCGTTTAAAAACCAGTTTCCAATATCAACTCGTCCTCTTAATGCGGAACTGTGCAGGGCTCCAGAGCACGTCTTTATGACTTTCACCGCATTTTCTTTCAGCTCATGAACACCACATACCCGCTTTACCCATACGCCAACCGGTGCCACTCGTTGATCCCACGCACAATAGGTTTTGAGCAATTGCGTATTGTATAGTGCCAGAACGTTATAGTAGCTTATGCTGAAAGTTAATCCTTGGTTAGACGAACTTAAAATTTAAAGCAGAATGTCCAAAACTCACTCTCCCTCAAATCCAAACTTTGGCCACAAGAACTTCACTATGGGCACTTTTGCGCCGGTTATGGCGTACACCTTGTCCAGTCCTTTCATCTTTTGGAGAGAGGTGGAGATTTCACGAACTATCTCTACTCCATCTACGTTCTAAAATTTTGCTACATCAAGTCCTCCATTCCCCTCATTTGATGAGTGAAAAATGGTATTACCAAAGGTTGTTCGTCTGAATCGAACCGGAAACATATGTCGACATCCGAACCGCCAGCACCTAATCCATTCACAAGTGAGCCGAAAATCTGAATTAAGCTATCAGATTCGTGAAATGAAATAAAAGCAACCAGCGAAATAAATTAAAAAAGTCCAGTATCTTACGTCAAGTCGAACAGTCCGTTTCAAATCCTTTTCTAGGAATGAACGCATCCTGGCAACCATTTCGCCAAGTTTCTCAAGCCGATGTTCTTTCAATCGGTTTTTCTCTTAAAATCGAACTTATACCGAAATCACCTAATTCTTCTCTTAAAACCTGAACCGAGACCGAAACCGCCCAGAATTGATTTAGACAGACAAATTTTAGCCCGAAATGAGGAAATTGTACAAAAACTTGCCGTAAGTTCCAAGAATGACGTGATCCAGTTCCAACCACTCATATTCCTCTCTAGTATGAGATATTGCCTCGATCTTTGGTATCTGGAAATAAGGGATAATATGGCTGAATTTTCCACTCCGTTCATAAGATTATTACATCAGACAAAATCAAAACAAGAAAAAAAACAAATTTCTCAGAAAAAACTGTGAAATAGTGAACATAATTTACATTTTATGTTTGAGTGAAAATACTCACGGTCAACATTGGGCATGCATCTGACCAGTGTTCGGAACTTTCGCATGATGCGCACACCATATCAGGTTTCTGGAAAGAGTAAGAAACAGCAGTCACGACATAAACATGAGTATGTAGCCAGTGAGAATAGAAGCCTACTAAAACGGAAGAAGAAAATGAGACAAACGGCGAGTAACTCACGTAGCCATTGTTGAAGTTGTCTGCATTGTCGAAAGAGTATTTAAAACAGTCCTTTTCGAGCCCATCAACCTTAATCAGATGAGTAAATGAGCTTCTAGCACGAGAAAAATTTTCCATTACTCACTTTCGTCTTGAAGCTGTAAGGATCGAAGTCCTTCAACGTGATAAAGAAGTCCTCATAGCAAATGAACGATCTCGGTTGATTTTCTTTGCATTCCTGCTGCTCAAAAATGAATGGATGTTTTCAAATTTAAATATTCACAAACGGTTAAAGGAAGAAAACTCGCAGATTTCTACTTCTGAGGTTAAATGTAAGAGTTGTCACAAGACCACATTCTAGAGGGAAAACATTAGCAAAAGCTGAACTTGAAACACTTACCTCCACTGTAATTGCAGTTTTAGCAGATCCCGCTATATCAGTGGTGTCAGTGGTAATATCTGGAAATGGGAAATTCCAATAGGCTCAATACCAAAAACGTCGCGTCGTAGAACTTATTTCAGTGTAGAAAATATAGCGCCATTCCTTGGTTCCACCAGGGACAATAGTTCAAGAGAAACTAGAGGAAAAAAAGAAATTGTGCGGCTGCGAGTCGGAGAAGATTCCGCGATGCAAAAACATTAGTAAAGTCATTGTATTTATATATTGTGCCGACGAGGTTTGGTAGGTGAAAGCAGCTTTATTGTG
>KN726884.1:17609-33438 GCA_000816745.1 Ancylostoma duodenale
GAAAATTTTCCGCCGATTGCGCGTAAGGACTATACAGCAGTGGTAACGGGTGCAATTACGACGCATCTTAATAACTATTCTGAACTGTCCTGCGTTCAGTGCGGGGGTAGTCCGAGTCGCCGATTTATGCACAAACACTCAGCTATTGTCGAGTGTGGACGCACAAGGTAGCGTCATGCGTTGTGGATTGCCTGGATATGCCTGTTAGGATCACACATCCATCCTCTTACAACTATCCCATTGTGGGAAAGCGTGCTAAGATTTGGTGGATACTGCAGGGTGGCTGTTAAGTATGGATCGCTAAATTTTCTAACCTCCGATTCCGAAGGAGCAAGATATTGACGTCGTACCTACTACCTGTTTCAGACAAGCATTGGCCATCATAAGATGAAAGTGCTGCTCAACAGTTCCTCTTGCAGCCTTGGTACAGCCACTCATTCGCGTCTCAACTCAAGCCTGGCAGCAAGCGGTTGATGTCGGTCTTGCTCCACTCCCTTTCGAATGCTGCCTTTAGGAAGCTCATGCTTTTGTGACCAGTATAGGACAACCTAACCTCTAAGAAACTCTAAACGAAGTAGCTGAGCGGGTTGAGATCACGCGATAGGTGGAGCATATGAGGGCGGTTTGAAAAGTTTCCGGAATGACCACCAAGGAGTTTTTCATCTTCAAAGATTTCCACGCGATTCTGTTGGCGAGTCCTTCAAATGAATTGACTATAAATGTCAATTCGATCCGACAAAGACTCTTTCTTTGACAAGTGGATCAAGTCAAGCAACTTTGTCTGCACTCAGTTACAGACAGATGCTAAGGTTAGGTGGTCATTAATTTTTTTCTACTGGAGGAGAAAACAGCAAGTAAACCAACTACCACATTGGTGCTAATTTCGGAGGATCATCACCTCCATTTTTCAGCTGTATTTTGTGGGTTTCGAAAACAAAGCGTAGCTGTACCCGAGCAAACAAAAAGCAAAGTGTAAAATTCCAAAAAAAAGGTGACCACATCAGAAAATGTGAAAAAAAAATCGTTCACAAGGTTTTGACGGAGGGAGATCGAATGCATGCTAAATAAGGGAGTCTAGCGCATCTGTTTTGTATGATTAGATTTTTTTTGGTTGACGAAATAGTTTTGAAAAGACGTTTGCAAAAATGAGTGCCGCATTTGCTGAATCCCGAGTAGGAACGCAGTTCAACGTGAAAGTCGGCCAATTATTTTGAATGGGTTAATGGGATTGCAATCCAAAATTATGATCTGTGTTCAAGGTTAGATTAAGCGCTTCACTCTGGTCACGAAACAGCTAACGAAAACAGTATACTAGACACGAAGAACGGGCCCTGAAGAAAAATGTACCACTTACTGAGGCGGAATGAAGACGACGTCTGTTCTGAGAGTTTCAAGGGATCAATGGAAAAGCTATTGCAAATGAATATTAGACGATATTTTTCAAAGCTCTAGATGTAATGATCCAATCAACACGCGTGCGTTTGACCAAGAATAAAGATTTGCCCCTCCATGTCACCATGACCACTCAAGCAAGTGCTATGACCTATCAAAAGACTTGTAATAATGAAATCCTAAATTCTATCTCACTCAATGATAACTTTGCATTGGCTTCCTCGTGCTTCTGTTTATCTTTCAAAATTGAGTTCACCCCGTGTAGGAAGAGATTCCGATTAACCGACGAGTTAATCGTGTCATTATCCGGTTAATCTGAGTACTTCAAAAAATTCCATTTTAGGTAGAGAATAAAAACAGACCGGACCACGTGTATTGACCTTCGAGAGGATTGTCTTAGAAAATAAAATATAGGTTGCCTTTGATTTGTTTTGTTTTCATGGTCATTCCGGAAACTTTTCAAACCGCCCTCGTATATCATAGCCTTAGTGATTAGGAAAGCAAGAATCACAAGGGGCGAAAGTGGATTATGTGGCCCGATCAAGGCTTCACTTTTGTAACGGGGTAAATCATTGGGTGCAGTTGTGTTTTCTGAACAGAGGAAGGAGTATATGTCCTAATATGGCTTTCTGATGAAAACCGGCGTCAAATTTTGCCAACTTTACCATGAAAAACAGCGCTGTAGCCCTATCTGGAGTAAACTCACCCCAGTCCATGGCAGGCTGATGAAACAGAGCTCATTGCCCACTACACACTTCTTCACGATACTATGATACAGTTACAGAAGTTGTGTAGGCTTTTACATATCTTACGCAACCATAACTATAAAAACATTTTTTTTTTCTGTAGAAACGAGGTAGGGGAGGGGGGAGGCGGCCACGAAAGCTTCTTTTTTTCTGGAGGGGGGCAGCATAGCCTCTCTCTCCTATGTGGTGCAGTTTCAATATTATCGAGTGTTGGTGGAAGGAAATCAGGGCTTTTAGTGCGCTGTCGCTCAGGTCATTGATGGCGGTACGATGACGAATTCTTCTTGTAACTTCTGAAAAAGTACGAGGATGGGGAGCGCAATTCTCACACTATTTATAGGTAAGAATAGTACCTATCGCATTATGACAAAAGGCAGGTGACAGCTACTTCCTTGTTTTCTTTTCAGCGTTTCAATTTGCGATCCATACTTAACAGCCACTTTGTATTAGGTAACGAAACCTTGATGTCAGATTTACTACTACAATCACTGCACTTTTGTATAGATTAGTTAGAACGACTTCAACGAATCTTCAGACCAAAAGAGTTTCTAATTGAAGATGGAGCACAACTTTATTCCAAAGAGTAATTACAGGGCCTCCGCAGGAGTGTCTTTTTTTCAGTTCTTGAACTAATTGGGCACACAAATAAGTTTGTTCACTCTTTGAATAGTTCCTTCAACGGCATCCTAAAAAACAGAAACACCCGAAATCCGGGGTCCGTCTCTACTATTCGATAATGGTGGGAGGGTAAGCGAATAGCCCTATCAGGCAGAGCCAAGCAAATCACGACGCGCGACAGTATTCTGGGTGGTAGGAGCGCACCCTGATCTTGTCTGCGGCAGTGGCAGCCGAACAATCCGATTTGACTGCCTTTTGAGAACAATTCTATTCTAGCTATTCTATTCTTTTTTTTCTTTCTTTTTTTCCCCAAGCTAGTCTTCCACCAATCCGTTTGACTGCCGGCCGCCCATCTTTTTTTTTTTAAGAGAAGCATAGGGATCCTTTTTTCTCCTTTATTTATTAAAGAATGCTTGCGGAAAAAAGAGCTCAAAGCCTCCTTAGCTGCAATTGACGAATCCACATCCACAAAAATTCCCAAACACATAACCATACCAAGTAATTCATCGTCGTCATTTTCAACCTGTGTTAACCAGTCCTCAGATGCCACTCCATCTTGATTGTCGATGTCAGGAAGACTAAGCTCCTCCATTTGATTCTAAAGATGAAAGCTATACAGTTTGCCTTGGTTAATAACAACATCAAGCTTTTGTGGATTTCTCTTTGGCGACACCTGAACGCTCTCCAATCCTTTATCCGTGCCATCTGCAATTTTCGCGCGCAATTCCATCCTCGTACGTTCACTTCGAATGCTTTGTCTCCGCAGCTCCAGCATCTCTTCAACCTCTTTATCACGGTCCACGAATTCACGTGAGCTGATGCGATATCGCTCCAATAGACCAAACAACTGAAAGAATTGGAACAAGAACATTTACCTCGACCTTTATCCAGCAAAAAAAACCGCCACCACTGACCTGTCTCGGAATACGTATTGGAGCATAGCTCCTTATTCTGTACATAGTTCGACGGCTGTACACGCGATAGTCGTCAATCTCCACATTTTCAGGATTTAAATCTTTAAGTGGAATGTCGTGGACCAACGATGTCTCCTGGAATTATGAAGAGATTATTAATTAACATACTAGCTCCGGTTGACAGAAATATTGTCAACTTATGTTATTTGAGTTTAGTTTAACTTTTAGCAAGTATGCTCCGTATTTTTGGTAATCCCAGTTAACTTTTTTTTCGTGATTCCTTTTTTCTATGCCGAAGATCCCACCTTATTCCCTTTTCCCTTAGCAGTTGACTGCGACTACATAGTTTAACCGGAGTAGAGTTAGTAAAATTCCAGCACTCGTACGAATGTTCGAAAACCAGATTAGTCTCAAATCCAAAAATCGAGATAGAAGTCTCGAATCAGAAAAAATCAAAATTGGCACCATAGGGCGAATTCCAATGTGGCCGTAGCTAGCCACCTTTGGGTGGCCAAAATTCGGAACAAAATGCTGATTTCAGTAGAAAAACGACAATATCATGAAAAATGACATTGATAGGCGCGTTCAGCACCTTAAATACCCACCTATGCGCCGTCCAGAAAGCTCTGTGAAATACCACACCTACAGTACACCTCCCGTTATCCTACTAAAATAGACTTATCATACGGAAATGATGTGATTTTAATGTACAGCACCTAAAATAACCCCTCTGTGCAAAGTTTCAGGCAAATTTTTTCCTAAAGATATTGGCCACATTTGACCGCCTTTCAGAAGGGGGCCGAGTATGGCTGCTTTAGTGGCCATTAAAGGCTGGCTAAATGGAACCGGAATGATGTACGTTTTCCATCACCCACCGTAATTTCTCCACAAAACGAGGGTATGGTACAAAACGAATAGGATATTTGTGTTCAACACATCGAATAACCCATATATGCAAAATTTGTGGGAGTCCTTTCGAGCTTGACTGAGACTGAAATATGGTCCTTTCTAGATCTCACACCACTTCAGCAAATCTGACGCTGTTTTATCTGCATTTGTAAAAACTTCTGCTGTGGACCAGGGAGATGACAACAAAATTAAGCGAATTAACTGATACGATAACCCGTTTCTTGACTGGCTGTGGGTGCAAATTTTCATTTTTGCTTGTTTCACACATGTTCTGATCCACTTTTGATCGTCATCGCTAGCGCTGATGGCTAACAGTTACTTTTATCCCTGATGAAACGTATAAGATTGGCATGCTATCATTAAATCGGATAAGAGGCATGAAATGGTGTAGAATATTTTTGGAAGGAAGAGCCAGATGGCGTGAAAACAGGGAGGAAGAGGGATGTAGTAGCGGCAAAGATGTTGAGAAAAGGGGTCCAGTGTTAGTACGGAAGAATGCCTGTCTGTTAGACAAAACCCTTTTTAAGCTGAATCGTGAAAGACCGCACAACCGAGCCCTAACAAACTCTTCAGAGTTATTCAACTGCTGGTACTAACCTGCCGCTACCTACATCCCAGTGGTGGATTCAGAAAGTGGGCGGGAGGTGGAGGGCGTTGGAAAAAAGTGGTTCATCCGCCATACTGAGGACCCGGACAAAGAATAAATACTTTACAAAATACTAATCAAAATGTTGGATAGTAAACCGTAAATATCTAAAAATATTAATAAATACAAAAGTTTGGTGGCCTATCCTCGGTCTCACCCCCCTGCGTCCGCCACTTCTACACCCCCATAAGGAACACTATAATCAAAACAGAAGAAATATTACGTAATCACCACCATTTTCAAATGATTGTAGAAAAAAGAAAATGAATATTTGAAATGAATTATTTCAAATCACATACTTCCCAGTCAAATAGTATATGAACACTTGTCAATCACCAATGTGTACTACGGCAACAATTCTTGTTTGCTTTGCCATCAGAAAAGGAGTTATAATCTCACCGTTACTTCCTCGCATACTGGCACCTTCACGTCGCGTGAATTTTGGCTGCTAACTTGTTCGGAATTTGAGATTTCCTCAACGCCACGACTAGAAGCCATTGCAGAGTGACAAATCGTCGCTACAACAGCCTCTTGTGGTCCAGTTGGGGGCAATCGTACAACATCCCCACCTTCAATTCCGTTCTTTTTCGTTTTTCTACGACTACGTTTCTTCTGCATGTTCGTAGTCACAGCTTCGGGGTTCTCTTCATTCGCGGTTAATCTTACCTTCTCCGGAATGAAATTTTCAGCCGCATTGTCGACGCCGTTATTCTGCTTTCCAGGCAAGCTTATTTCCAAAGTCACTTTCTCTTCCTCTTCGAGCTGTTCCAAAAGTTGCACCGCTCGCTCCTTTTCTCGACGTCTACGTTCTGCTTTTCTAACCTTCTCTTTCTTCTTCAGTTCACTTTTTCCCATTTGCCCAGCAATATCTCTCGCAGTTTTGGCAGCTACTCCGCTCCTAAGACCATTACCTGGCTCTGTTTCAGCTTTCGAAACCAATCCCACTGCTATTCGAATAATATGGCACTCCTTTCGGTATCGAAGATCCGGTATCTCTTCGACGATCAAATCTTCGATATTTAAGACATTAATGCTGTATTTGGTGGCGATGAAAGTGCTTGTTTCTTCTTGTAGAAGACCGGTCCACACGTCCAGACCCAACTTTTCGCATTCTTCAGATAGCTGATCTTCTTCTGTTCCCAAGCTTTTATCACTGCCGAAAATGACAACAACAGAAGTTTCTTTCATATTTTCTAGCTCTTCTATTCGTTCCAGAAGTCTTCTTGTTGGATATGTGCCACGTAGTTGTAGGCAATATAGTAGTTTAAGGTGATGGCTGCATGAGATACGCAAGGTGATTTCGCAGAGACCTCTTTTCAGTCTCATGACGTCGACTACTCGCGTTATCCAGCGACTGCTAACCAGAAAACCGCATGCGCTGCGCATAGGAGCAAAGAAAGCATCACCGTTCGGAAGCATGTACAATCCGGAGAGGTTGTCCTGCACTTCTATCAGAGAATATCCAAGAATCACGTCGCCATCATCACCACGTGCAACAGCTCTAGCGACTTCAACTAGATGGTCCACTATTTTCTCTGCTGTGTCTCCTTGTATACGGAGTCCATTAATACAAGCAATACTCAGCCGTTGCTGATTCTCTTCCTCATCCACTGATTCCACACAACCAACTCTTGCATCCAGAACCACGTTCGATGGAGTCAGCAGCTTCGGTACCGGCTCAAAATAAAAGTTCATCGCAGAAATTCTGACCACAATGTACCACTTACTACTACTATACACGTTTTCTAGGCGGTTGTTCTTGTTTTGATCTTTGCTCAAAGGACACAATATGGTCAGAATGTTGTGAAATGAACTTTTGCTGATCAAGAACAACAGGAAAACACCTAGCAAACCAAGTAATGTACTAAGGGGATGACATCGAATAAACAAATGTCTCACCATAAGATTTCTTAAAATTTTACAGCTGATCTCTGCTCTTTCTTCTTCATCAACGACTACTGCATCTGCAGCAGCAGTGTATTCGTCTTCCTAAAAGTGTCAACTATTAAACACCGTTTTCAATCAGCTAAGATGGAACAAACGACCTTGAAGACTATCGATTTTCATGGCTATTTTTCGATGAAAATTCAACGTGAAAGCAGTATCACAGTAAGTGGTTTGATTATTAGAAAACTTATTACATGAGCTTACATCAATATTCATATTTACAAGAGGTTCAACACTGATATTTGGTGCTCCACTTCCTGCAGCCACTTCTTTCAGCTCCTTTTTGACAACAGCTCCAGGAGTAGGCGCAATTTTTTTTCGTCTGCCCTTTTTCTTGCGTGGACTTTCGCCTATCTGTAATTAATAACGAGTATTTGGTTCCTAAGAACATTATTTTGAAAAAATCATGTCCCAACCTTCTGATATAATGTAACATCTAGTAGTGGTCCCTCTACAGTCTGTGGTATCACAAAATAGAGGTACGATTTGAGGAAGCAATTGAAAAAGTATGCTTGATACGCTTTAGTAAACGTCACAACATTATCAGTCCTAAATGGGTCTGAAATACAAAGAATATTAGCAAGGGCGAATTTCCTAAACATTAAAAAAGTCAAAAGCCACCACTACTGAGAAAACGAACTTACCTGCAATTTGCAGCAGCTTCCTACTCCAGCGAGTTTTATCTCTGGTAACCACATTTCTTGTGATCACCTGAACAACCTCGTTTTGATGAGAACGAGTGCCGTAGAAACAGAGAAACTCCACAAACAGCAGCGCTAGATTCCACGGTTCATCAAGTTTTCCAAATTTTTCCGCCTGAATAGGTGGGTTCACATCTTCAGCATCTTTGAAAAAATTGTTGCATTCTATCAATCGGACAATTTTTCGCGTTTCTTTAGAATGATGTGGGCTGCAACATTTTCAAACATAATTAGAGGTTTCTTCAAACAATTTTGCTATACCCCAGTTAAAGGCCAATTTAGCAGCACGTAATTAGAGAAGAATGGAATCCAAAATAGTTATAATAATACTTCAACTTCATTGGAGGACGATTCCGAAAAAAAAAAGAAGTATTTGTAATCTCTCCAAATTTCGCTAATGGTTTTTCGGTGGATAACCGATCCAGAGGTCCGATAACCTGAGACGTGTTTCAGACCACCATCACCTCCGATGGTTTCCTAGGAGGGAGCACTCACTATTACAATGAGGGTAAATCGAGCTCGGAATGCAGTCCCAGACCCCGAAAAAAAAAGACATGGAACGATCACTGTGATTCGAACAAACCAAACTTATAATAATGCGCAATTGTGGTTCAAATTCATCACAAACAGTATAGAAAAGTCAAAGTCCAAGAATGGTCGGCCTAGACCTTTCGAGAAAGGTTTTCACAAAATTGGTGCGAATTTGCCACATAATTGGGGTTTAACGGACAATATCGTTCTTAGCTTTAAAACTAAGCTTTGCGCAGTTGTCAGATAGATTACCAATGTCACTGAGGACTAAACGGTATCGAGATCGCAGAAATGAAAGTGAAATTGGCTGATAAGTTGTTCAAAACGTGAAAACAAAGTTATCCTGCTTGATTGAAAAATTGGATGTTCCACAGTTGTCGACTGAACTCGAAATGAAATTCTGAGCAGAATGACATACTATACTTGGTACTTTCATTCACTCACAATGAGGATCTCAGGGTGAGACAGGTGCCCCGCTTGTCTCACCCTCGCGTTGGGCACCCTTTCATATGGTGTGCTCTCTCTCGCCAACCCACCTGAGCTACAAGGGGCATTTGTCTCGGCTCAGCACAGAAGGAAGCACCATTCTGCTCAGAATCTTACGCTCTCGGCAGCTGACAACTGCTCAACACCTGATTTTTTTTCTAACCGGAAGACATATCTGGTGAACAAGCGTTATCAAACATGATTCCTTCTCTACTCCAATTTTGAATAAAGGCGTTTGCTGATGGGGAATCCTGGCTATTAATAAGTTTTTTTTTTTTCCTTTCGTTCTCTCCTCTGTCTTCACATTCCAGTGGTGCCGTCTTGGTGAAATCACGCTTCTTTTTGGAATCTCACGTATACGATCAGATTCATAGCTCACGGTGATACACACTAGTGTTTCCTCCTCCTACAAACACTGGCTTTCTTCCTTTTCTGGCGAGAAAATGCCTACTGTAGCGAGAAAATGTTTATACTATGTGGTTAGTATTGGAGCAGAACACAAGGTTGTTAGCAGCTTCTACTCGCTAACGTTTCGGCGGGATTCCCTTCTTCAGAGCCTGCAATGGGTGCGTCAAAATGTAATCTAATCTATCCCACCAAACGTCTTTTTAACCCCACAAACGAAACTCTCAGCCCAGTTTTCAAAACACGAATATGGTAACCATTGTGAACGAAATATCGATTTGTCGATGTTATTGATTTTTCGGTATTCTTGCTCACGGATCGGTTAAACCGTATCTTCTGTGATCTTCCGAAACGTTCAACTCGAATATGGCAAGCATTTCTGAAGAATTTACCAGCCAAACAACTTTACCTTACTTTTGAGGGTAGGGGACGAGATGAAGAAGTGTCACCTAAGCTGATCACCGAATGACGCATATCTCGATATGATTCTTTTGGCTCAACAAATGTTGGCATCAGCTTCAAATAGTCGGGAAAAACATAGAAGACCAAAGCAAAGCCGGGTCTAGTTTTTTTGGTCGTCTAGTTTCTAATGAACGGAGTGATGGAAGCACCTTTCTCCAACAGAATAGAAACTGCGCTCTATGTGCAACGAGCAAGGGAGAAAAGGAGCAAAGGGTGAGGAAACCCTGAGATCCCGCATCGGTTCCGGAGCCAAGGCGGAATGGCCGGGTTTCCGAACCGCGAACTCATGTGCTAGTCATATATGAAGCCCAGTTTCTATTCTGCTAGGAAGGTGATGAGGAACTCTCACGTAGAATACAAATTTTTCAGAAGGTGCTCCTCCTGGAGTGAATTATTCGTAAAGCTACTTGGCTCCGCCCATAGGCTACTTAGAAATTAGGGCTCGGAATCGAGGTTTTTCGGCATTTCTGCATGGAATCACGTATACCATTGCGATCATCAGCTCCTGGAAATTCTTTACACCTAGAAATCTCAAAAACGATTCTGAGGTGGGACGGTGCCTTTGACATGTTAACATGCTGGCTTTGAAAGTGTGATCTTCCTTCCACTTTTTTCACTAATATTGGAACTGTTTCGGTTCGGGCCATCTTGGAAAAGGAATTCGCTATCTTAAATTGTGCATACTTTACCCTTTTGATCTTTCTCAACCTCAACGAAGTGGCTGCGGAACAACCTCCACTTTTTCGTCCTATACAACCTTCAATTTTCTAAACCCTAGCTCAATCCTATTGAAGCTATGTGCTTACCCAATGAAAAACAAGAAATTCTAAGTTTAAGACTTGTAATCACTACGCATGATTTCATGGAAAAATGATTTTAGAAATCCGAATGACTGCGGGGTTCCAGTCTGTCTTTAATGCTTATTTCGCTCACATGACAACTGCGTCTTTTGCTAGACTGCCCCATTTGTTTGTGAAGAAAGTCAAATGTAGCCCTTCCGCTATGGTCTCGATCAAAATCAAAGCTCACGGACAAAACAAAGATTATAGCAAGCAGCCTGACGTATTTTACTTCTAATAATTTAAATGCAAAAGAGCTACAGGTATTAGATAACAGTTGCTTTTTCGCTCAACACGTTGTATTGAAGAACCTACTATTTTGACAGTATCGTTCTCGTACAAATCTCTTCTCTCGAACAAGTCATCGATCATATGTGGAGCCTTTTTCTCATTGGCCATCATTGGGCGCATCTTAAACAGAAACGCTTACAACGTAATTTTTGACTAAACAAAAAAAAAACGCTGATATTCCATTAGAGATAACTTACTTCGTGGAGGCAGGGTAGTAATCCCTTCTGCTGCAGAAAGTACAATACCATAAGGTCAAAGCCATAGCTGGTGAGACCCCCCTGCCTTCTGTCAACAGAATAGATTCCACATATCTTAATACAGTAGCAATGAACCCAATAACTGACGTCACATTCACTAACGCAACGTATATAAATCGCCACCTCAGCCCATTTCCTGACGACCCTGCAGAGTTCGGCGTACTGTGGACGAAAAGCTGCGTAAGTACCAAGCAAACTTGCAAGTTTAACGCCATTTTCACGTCTCCAGGTGATTCGAACACGCACACTGGATACGGTTAGACGGATACACATAGGCGTCTCAGCAAGAAATTGTGCGTCGAAACCATCTAGAGTTTCGAGTTCTTCTAGAATGCTGCACAAACTGTGGCCAAAATTTCAGAAAATGATAGAGAACGGTAATTAGCTTCTCAGAACATAGGGAAACTCTCAGCAAAATAGCTTACTCGCTGCACTATTCAACAATTCAGCAACATTTTTCATGGTTTCCACCGCATCACTGCAGTCAACATCTGGAATGTCGATTGATATGTTCAGGTCACTACAACTGATCGCGGTTTTGGCAACAGAGGAACCGTAAACTCGAACGTGGCCTAAACAAAAATTGATCAACGGCAATAGCGAGGACGACTGTCCAGCATAGGTGGAATACCCCGACACAGAGGCTCCGGCCACCTTCACTTTCAGGCCGGACCTGGGGGGACCATCACTTTGGGAAGGGAGGGGGCGGGGCGAAGCTCTGAAAACTATGGGACTCCGATTCTTTTTCGTCTCCGTCTCTACCGAACGTAAAACGGATAGAATTTTGGTGCATCGTTGCATGAGCTGTGGAATGGTATATAACATGTGTTCATAAGTTTGTTCCTGGCATGGGTCGACTTTTTGCCGAAGTACTGGAAAATGGAAAAACAGGGTTCGGTTGGGAGGCTGTCATGGACGAAAGGATGAGGAAGGGAAAAAAGTACGGTCCTATGGTTATAGAATGAGGTTGTTCTTTATGAAAATGCAGAGCAGAGGTCCCTTGATGACCTGCATCCCCCTGCCATTTTCGCCAAAGTTGACGAACTTTTCGCTACATTGATTTTTGCCACCCTGCCATCGGCTCCACGAAGGAGCATCCACTGATCTGAAGGATTCATGAGATTCTCCTCCTTAAGTAGTCTTACGTCGTATATGATGTCCCGTGAAAAGTTCTCTTCCCGAGGCCATAGATCCTTGTGAAGTCAGAAAAAAAATTCAAGGTATGCCAACTTTGCGCGCCTACCGAGCTCACGCGAAGCACCCTGGCGGGGAAGTACGGTCCTTACACATTAGCCCATCACCTATGCTTTCAGAAGGTGTACAACTTGTTGTCTGAAAGAGCCTCCATTCCACTGCCATTTTCGTCAAATTTCCGAATTTTCGAAATTTGGGGCCATTTTTCGGGATTCTCCGGAAAGCTCGTGAAGTGAAACGGTTATGAGCGTACTCAGCTCGTCATTCTGCATCGATTCGTATATAACACTCCTACATTTGGCTGCGGGAAACCCGATTTATGAAAGGGGGAGACGGCTTTAGAGGCTCTTTCAGACATGTTGTAAATCTGTTGTACATCTGAAAGTTCTGGTGATGGGCTATTGTGTAACGACCCCAGCCAGGCTGCTTCGCCTGAGCTCGGTAGGCGCGCAAAATGGGCATAGGTTGAATTTTTTCCTTTCTTTTCTTCCTTCTTTTTCCTTACTTCACGAGAATCCATAGCCTCGGGAAGAGAATTTTTCTCGGGACATTATAAAAGACCTTAGACTACCTAAGGAGAAGAATCTCACGAATGCTTCAGATCAGTGGATGCTCCTTCTTGAAGCCGATGGCAGAGCGGAAAAAAATCAATGTAGCGAAAAGTTCGTCAACTTTGGTGAAAATGACAGTGGAATGCAGGTCATCCCGGGACTCTAGCTTTGCACTGCCATAAAGAGCAAACCTCATTCTATAACCGTAGGACCGTACTTTTTCCCATACTCATCCTTTCATCCATGACAGCCTCCCAACCGAACCCTATTTTTCCATTTCCCAGTACTTCGACAGAAAATCGACCCATGCCAGGAACAAACTTGTGAACACATGTTATATACCATATCACAGCTCATGCAACGGCGCATCAAAAATCTATCCGTTTTATGTTTGGCATCCTCAAACGAGGCCATTAACATAACATGAAGTGAAAATAAATAAATAAAATATGAATAAATAAAAACAAATAAATAAATACAACCATTAAATTTACATTTACTGAAAACTAAGAAGTAGATACTCCCCGCCACCCCGGTCCTCATGGCCTCTGTGTGAGAAACAACCTTCACGACAACCTTCACTTTTGCGAAGGCCGTCTCCCCACTATTCCAGCTATGCTGTCCAGAGCACCGATTACTTATTTTTCTCCACTAACCTTTCACACGCATTTTCTCAAAAACGCATCGGTTTAATAATTCCTCAATAACTGTCATCAAATCCATCCGCTGCTGCCACACGGGTCCTCTGTTTTCTATCTGAAATCTAAAAGTAAATTCACAAGATAAAATGTTGCTTAGATGGTGGCAAGATAAATTATAGAAAAGAAAACCATACGTCACTGTTGCTGTGAAAAAGATGACTAATGGCAGAGTTAATAGCTTCCATCTGCTGGGTTGTCATCTGGGGCATTCTTTCTACCAGATCATCTCTTTCGTGCATCCTCTGAATGATGAGGCAGTCAGACTTACAGTGTTATAGATTGAGAGGGATGGACCTCCGCAACGCTTTTCCTCTTCTACGTCGTCATCTCCAACAAGAAGATCACTGATTAACATGATTGACATAACTGCGCATCATGGTCGAACGTTGTCTTTAGACACCTCTAACACGTCGACCCATGATCTGCTTGTTGCAAATAACAACCTGGAGGAGAGGAAGCGTTGCGGAAGTTCGCCCGGCTCAATCTACAGCACTATGGTCAATACATAACGAAAACTGGTAAAGAAATGAATACAAACAAATTTTAACAAACAACAATGAAAAAAAACAAAAGAAAAACTAATTTTGTGGGGCGAACTTATCAAGAAGTCATTGATTCAGGTGACCTTAAAGGCAGCACCCACGGTAATTTTGTTGTCACAGATTTTGCTACGTTCCTAGGTGTGGCAATACAGTGAAAACGAACGCAGTGATTAATTTTATCAAATACGAAAAAGGCAGTTCTCATGGAAACCAATTTAACCCGCTCGCAAAGGGTGGCCGAGTTGCCTGGGTCTAAAAATGAAGGAGGTAAGAATGAAAGCAAGTTTTACCATTATGAAAGAGAGTGGCGTAAATGGAAAGACCCACTCAGTTCGTGCAACAACTCATCCTGTTTGAATGCTTGCACACATCTAATCGCGCTGTATCTTGATAATGCTGATATGTACGATGGCGCAACTTTCGTAGGAAACCGTAGAGGTTTCTACAACTGCTAACAATAAGTATCCAAAATCAGTGGCGGACGCAGATGGGGGAGGGGGAGGTTGGGGGGGGCCTCCCAGAATGGGTCGCCAAATTTTTGAAATTATTTTACAATAAAGGATAAAGGATAAAGTGGTCGGCGTTAATCAATCCCGTCACGAGGGATGCGCCACGCATTCGACTCCATCTGGATATCGTAGAGGCATTCAATGCGTATGTGCCCTGTACAGTGACTTGCGGGGGGCATCCGATGTACCAAGTCAGTGCTTCATCCTCCCAGACTCCTCTGGTACCAATTTACCGACCCTGGAGGGATGGAAGGCTTGGTTGGCCTCGGGCGGGATCGAACCATCGATCGTGTGCGTGCGCAGCGAGCCTCTTACCACTGCGCCACACGCGCCCTGAGCATTACTTTACAATACAAATAAAAATCTAGTATTAGTTTATTTTTAATTGTTTATTTTTATTATCATTTTTAATATAATTTTTATTAATTATTAATTATTATAATTAACATTTTTATTAATTTTGTTTCCCGTCTGGGTCCCCAAAACGGCGGAGACCCCACTTTTCCTCCTACGCCCCCCCCCCCTCCCACCCACTTTCTGCGTCTGCCACTGTCCAAAACGATTGAAATTTCGGACGCGAAAAAATCCGTGAGTACTACCTTTAACAAAAATACGGACCAGCAAGAGCAAATTGGCTGAAATAAAGAAAGCAGTTTGAAATTTTGAAAAACTGCTCATGACTGGATAAAGAATGGAAAAGGACAATGTGTGATGGATGGCTGATTACCACGACAACATCGTCACAGTAGTAACGCTTTCCATAAAAATTCTCGAAAAATTTAAAAATAGTAAACAAGAAATAGAACTCCAATTGATTTCACCAGAGAAGTTAGCATTAAGTTTACGAATTTGCCACTATTCCATTACTTTCTTCTCAGCGTGTCTTCAGAAGCTAGAGCAAGGACGAGGAAAAAATTTCTGAAGACAAATGAGCTCTAAACATGAACAGCTCCAGAAGGGAAATAAATAGCGAACCAAAAGATAATGGATGATCACATTGTTTTTAGGCCAGGTGTTTAGGCCAAAACACACCGGAATGATTAGCAAATGAAATAATGGAACAAGAAGAAGCATGGCTATCCGACAACTCATAAGAAAAAGCAAGAGAAAGACCAAGATGAGGAACACTTAGATAAGAAAGAAAAATGAAAAAGAAAGCAAACGTTTGCGCACAAACTACACTGGAAA